>JARPZY010000009.1:0-113098 GCA_036172905.1 Meloidogyne graminicola
CAAATCCCAATCAATCCCCTTCATATAACTTAAATCTATGGGAGTGTGTACCTTTAGAAGCCTATACCTTTTAATACTCTTCCCCAGACTCTTATGACCCCTTTTCCAGACTCAAACAACCCCTTTTCCAGACTCAAATGACCCCCTTCCAGACTCTAATGACCCTTTTCCGAGACTCAAATGACCCCCTTCCAGACTCTAATAAATGCCCGGATACATGTTACGTGGTTTCTGGCTACGTTCGTCCATTGGCTTTAGTGGTATATGTAGTTCTTTAGTGGTATCTATAATTGGAGTAATCGATATTTTTCAATTTTAAGATTTCTTTTTTCAAATCCCATTTCAATCCAAATCCCACTCTAATCCAAATCCCAATCAATCCCCTTCATATAACTTAAATCTATGGGAGTGTGTACCTTTAGAAGCCTATACCTTTTAATACTCTTCCCCAGACTCTTATGACCCCTTTTCCAGACTCAAACAACCCCTTTTCCAGACTCAAATGACCCCCTTCCAGACTCTAATGACCCTTTTCCGAGACTCAAATGACCCCCTTCCAGACTCTAATAAATGCCCGGATACATGTTACGTGGTTTCTGGCTACGTTCGTCCATTGGCTTTAGTGGTATATGTAGTTCTTTAGTGGTATCTATAATTGGAGTAATCGATATTTTTCAATTTTAAGATTTCTTTTTTCAAATCCCATTTCAATCCAAATCCCACTCTAATCCAAATCCCAATCAATCCCCTTCATATAACTTAAATCTATGGGAGTGTGTACCTTTAGAAGCCTATACCTTTTAATACTCTTCCCCAGACTCTTATGACCCCTTTTCCAGACTCAAACAACCCCTTTTCCAGACTCAAATGACCCCCTTCCAGACTCTAATGACCCTTTTCCGAGACTCAAATGACCCCCTTCCAGACTCTAATAAATGCCCGGATACATGTTACGTGGTTTCTGGCTACGTTCGTCCATTGGCTTTAGTGGTATATGTAGTTCTTTAGTGGTATCTATAATTGGAGTAATCGATATTTTTCAATTTTAAGATTTCTTTTTTCAAATCCCATTTCAATCCAAATCCCACTCTAATCCAAATCCCAATCAATCCCCTTCATATAACTTAAATCTATGGGAGTGTGTACCTTTAGAAGCCTATACCTTTTAATACTCTTCCCCAGACTCTTATGACCCCTTTTCCAGACTCAAACAACCCCTTTTCCAGACTCAAATGACCCCCTTCCAGACTCTAATGACCCTTTTCCGAGACTCAAATGACCCCCTTCCAGACTCTAATAAATGCCCGGATACATGTTACGTGGTTTCTGGCTACGTTCGTCCATTGGCTTTAGTGGTATATGTAGTTCTTTAGTGGTATCTATAATTGGAGTAATCGATATTTTTCAATTTTAAGATTTCTTTTTTCAAATCCCATTTCAATCCAAATCCCACTCTAATCCAAATCCCAATCAATCCCCTTCATATAACTTAAATCTATGGGAGTGTGTACCTTTAGAAGCCTATACCTTTTAATACTCTTCCCCAGACTCTTATGACCCCTTTTCCAGACTCAAACAACCCCTTTTCCAGACTCAAATGACCCCCTTCCAGACTCTAATGACCCTTTTCCGAGACTCAAATGACCCCCTTCCAGACTCTAATAAATGCCCGGATACATGTTACGTGGTTTCTGGCTACGTTCGTCCATTGGCTTTAGTGGTATATGTAGTTCTTTAGTGGTATCTATAATTGGAGTAATCGATATTTTTCAATTTTAAGATTTCTTTTTTCAAATCCCATTTCAATCCAAATCCCACTCTAATCCAAATCCCAATCAATCCCCTTCATATAACTTAAATCTATGGGAGTGTGTACCTTTAGAAGCCTATACCTTTTAATACTCTTCCCCAGACTCTTATGACCCCTTTTCCAGACTCAAACAACCCCTTTTCCAGACTCAAATGACCCCCTTCCAGACTCTAATGACCCTTTTCCGAGACTCAAATGACCCCCTTCCAGACTCTAATAAATGCCCGGATACATGTTACGTGGTTTCTGGCTACGTTCGTCCATTGGCTTTAGTGGTATATGTAGTTCTTTAGTGGTATCTATAATTGGAGTAATCGATATTTTTCAATTTTAAGATTTCTTTTTTCAAATCCCATTTCAATCCAAATCCCACTCTAATCCAAATCCCAATCAATCCCCTTCATATAACTTAAATCTATGGGAGTGTGTACCTTTAGAAGCCTATACCTTTTAATACTCTTCCCCAGACTCTTATGACCCCTTTTCCAGACTCAAACAACCCCTTTTCCAGACTCAAATGACCCCCTTCCAGACTCTAATGACCCTTTTCCGAGACTCAAATGACCCCCTTCCAGACTCTAATAAATGCCCGGATACATGTTACGTGGTTTCTGGCTACGTTCGTCCATTGGCTTTAGTGGTATATGTAGTTCTTTAGTGGTATCTATAATTGGAGTAATCGATATTTTTCAATTTTAAGATTTCTTTTTTCAAATCCCATTTCAATCCAAATCCCACTCTAATCCAAATCCCAATCAATCCCCTTCATATAACTTAAATCTATGGGAGTGTGTACCTTTAGAAGCCTATACCTTTTAATACTCTTCCCCAGACTCTTATGACCCCTTTTCCAGACTCAAACAACCCCTTTTCCAGACTCAAATGACCCCCTTCCAGACTCTAATGACCCTTTTCCGAGACTCAAATGACCCCCTTCCAGACTCTAATAAATGCCCGGATACATGTTACGTGGTTTCTGGCTACGTTCGTCCATTGGCTTTAGTGGTATATGTAGTTCTTTAGTGGTATCTATAATTGGAGTAATCGATATTTTTCAATTTTAAGATTTCTTTTTTCAAATCCCATTTCAATCCAAATCCCACTCTAATCCAAATCCCAATCAATCCCCTTCATATAACTTAAATCTATGGGAGTGTGTACCTTTAGAAGCCTATACCTTTTAATACTCTTCCCCAGACTCTTATGACCCCTTTTCCAGACTCAAACAACCCCTTTTCCAGACTCAAATGACCCCCTTCCAGACTCTAATGACCCTTTTCCGAGACTCAAATGACCCCCTTCCAGACTCTAATAAATGCCCGGATACATGTTACGTGGTTTCTGGCTACGTTCGTCCATTGGCTTTAGTGGTATATGTAGTTCTTTAGTGGTATCTATAATTGGAGTAATCGATATTTTTCAATTTTAAGATTTCTTTTTTCAAATCCCATTTCAATCCAAATCCCACTCTAATCCAAATCCCAATCAATCCCCTTCATATAACTTAAATCTATGGGAGTGTGTACCTTTAGAAGCCTATACCTTTTAATACTCTTCCCCAGACTCTTATGACCCCTTTTCCAGACTCAAACAACCCCTTTTCCAGACTCAAATGACCCCCTTCCAGACTCTAATGACCCTTTTCCGAGACTCAAATGACCCCCTTCCAGACTCTAATAAATGCCCGGATACATGTTACGTGGTTTCTGGCTACGTTCGTCCATTGGCTTTAGTGGTATATGTAGTTCTTTAGTGGTATCTATAATTGGAGTAATCGATATTTTTCAATTTTAAGATTTCTTTTTTCAAATCCCATTTCAATCCAAATCCCACTCTAATCCAAATCCCAATCAATCCCCTTCATATAACTTAAATCTATGGGAGTGTGTACCTTTAGAAGCCTATACCTTTTAATACTCTTCCCCAGACTCTTATGACCCCTTTTCCAGACTCAAACAACCCCTTTTCCAGACTCAAATGACCCCCTTCCAGACTCTAATGACCCTTTTCCGAGACTCAAATGACCCCCTTCCAGACTCTAATAAATGCCCGGATACATGTTACGTGGTTTCTGGCTACGTTCGTCCATTGGCTTTAGTGGTATATGTAGTTCTTTAGTGGTATCTATAATTGGAGTAATCGATATTTTTCAATTTTAAGATTTCTTTTTTCAAATCCCATTTCAATCCAAATCCCACTCTAATCCAAATCCCAATCAATCCCCTTCATATAACTTAAATCTATGGGAGTGTGTACCTTTAGAAGCCTATACCTTTTAATACTCTTCCCCAGACTCTTATGACCCCTTTTCCAGACTCAAACAACCCCTTTTCCAGACTCAAATGACCCCCTTCCAGACTCTAATGACCCTTTTCCGAGACTCAAATGACCCCCTTCCAGACTCTAATAAATGCCCGGATACATGTTACGTGGTTTCTGGCTACGTTCGTCCATTGGCTTTAGTGGTATATGTAGTTCTTTAGTGGTATCTATAATTGGAGTAATCGATATTTTTCAATTTTAAGATTTCTTTTTTCAAATCCCATTTCAATCCAAATCCCACTCTAATCCAAATCCCAATCAATCCCCTTCATATAACTTAAATCTATGGGAGTGTGTACCTTTAGAAGCCTATACCTTTTAATACTCTTCCCCAGACTCTTATGACCCCTTTTCCAGACTCAAACAACCCCTTTTCCAGACTCAAATGACCCCCTTCCAGACTCTAATGACCCTTTTCCGAGACTCAAATGACCCCCTTCCAGACTCTAATAAATGCCCGGATACATGTTACGTGGTTTCTGGCTACGTTCGTCCATTGGCTTTAGTGGTATATGTAGTTCTTTAGTGGTATCTATAATTGGAGTAATCGATATTTTTCAATTTTAAGATTTCTTTTTTCAAATCCCATTTCAATCCAAATCCCACTCTAATCCAAATCCCAATCAATCCCCTTCATATAACTTAAATCTATGGGAGTGTGTACCTTTAGAAGCCTATACCTTTTAATACTCTTCCCCAGACTCTTATGACCCCTTTTCCAGACTCAAACAACCCCTTTTCCAGACTCAAATGACCCCCTTCCAGACTCTAATGACCCTTTTCCGAGACTCAAATGACCCCCTTCCAGACTCTAATAAATGCCCGGATACATGTTACGTGGTTTCTGGCTACGTTCGTCCATTGGCTTTAGTGGTATATGTAGTTCTTTAGTGGTATCTATAATTGGAGTAATCGATATTTTTCAATTTTAAGATTTCTTTTTTCAAATCCCATTTCAATCCAAATCCCACTCTAATCCAAATCCCAATCAATCCCCTTCATATAACTTAAATCTATGGGAGTGTGTACCTTTAGAAGCCTATACCTTTTAATACTCTTCCCCAGACTCTTATGACCCCTTTTCCAGACTCAAACAACCCCTTTTCCAGACTCAAATGACCCCCTTCCAGACTCTAATGACCCTTTTCCGAGACTCAAATGACCCCCTTCCAGACTCTAATAAATGCCCGGATACATGTTACGTGGTTTCTGGCTACGTTCGTCCATTGGCTTTAGTGGTATATGTAGTTCTTTAGTGGTATCTATAATTGGAGTAATCGATATTTTTCAATTTTAAGATTTCTTTTTTCAAATCCCATTTCAATCCAAATCCCACTCTAATCCAAATCCCAATCAATCCCCTTCATATAACTTAAATCTATGGGAGTGTGTACCTTTAGAAGCCTATACCTTTTAATACTCTTCCCCAGACTCTTATGACCCCTTTTCCAGACTCAAACAACCCCTTTTCCAGACTCAAATGACCCCCTTCCAGACTCTAATGACCCTTTTCCGAGACTCAAATGACCCCCTTCCAGACTCTAATAAATGCCCGGATACATGTTACGTGGTTTCTGGCTACGTTCGTCCATTGGCTTTAGTGGTATATGTAGTTCTTTAGTGGTATCTATAATTGGAGTAATCGATATTTTTCAATTTTAAGATTTCTTTTTTCAAATCCCATTTCAATCCAAATCCCACTCTAATCCAAATCCCAATCAATCCCCTTCATATAACTTAAATCTATGGGAGTGTGTACCTTTAGAAGCCTATACCTTTTAATACTCTTCCCCAGACTCTTATGACCCCTTTTCCAGACTCAAACAACCCCTTTTCCAGACTCAAATGACCCCCTTCCAGACTCTAATGACCCTTTTCCGAGACTCAAATGACCCCCTTCCAGACTCTAATAAATGCCCGGATACATGTTACGTGGTTTCTGGCTACGTTCGTCCATTGGCTTTAGTGGTATATGTAGTTCTTTAGTGGTATCTATAATTGGAGTAATCGATATTTTTCAATTTTAAGATTTCTTTTTTCAAATCCCATTTCAATCCAAATCCCACTCTAATCCAAATCCCAATCAATCCCCTTCATATAACTTAAATCTATGGGAGTGTGTACCTTTAGAAGCCTATACCTTTTAATACTCTTCCCCAGACTCTTATGACCCCTTTTCCAGACTCAAACAACCCCTTTTCCAGACTCAAATGACCCCCTTCCAGACTCTAATGACCCTTTTCCGAGACTCAAATGACCCCCTTCCAGACTCTAATAAATGCCCGGATACATGTTACGTGGTTTCTGGCTACGTTCGTCCATTGGCTTTAGTGGTATATGTAGTTCTTTAGTGGTATCTATAATTGGAGTAATCGATATTTTTCAATTTTAAGATTTCTTTTTTCAAATCCCATTTCAATCCAAATCCCACTCTAATCCAAATCCCAATCAATCCCCTTCATATAACTTAAATCTATGGGAGTGTGTACCTTTAGAAGCCTATACCTTTTAATACTCTTCCCCAGACTCTTATGACCCCTTTTCCAGACTCAAACAACCCCTTTTCCAGACTCAAATGACCCCCTTCCAGACTCTAATGACCCTTTTCCGAGACTCAAATGACCCCCTTCCAGACTCTAATAAATGCCCGGATACATGTTACGTGGTTTCTGGCTACGTTCGTCCATTGGCTTTAGTGGTATATGTAGTTCTTTAGTGGTATCTATAATTGGAGTAATCGATATTTTTCAATTTTAAGATTTCTTTTTTCAAATCCCATTTCAATCCAAATCCCACTCTAATCCAAATCCCAATCAATCCCCTTCATATAACTTAAATCTATGGGAGTGTGTACCTTTAGAAGCCTATACCTTTTAATACTCTTCCCCAGACTCTTATGACCCCTTTTCCAGACTCAAACAACCCCTTTTCCAGACTCAAATGACCCCCTTCCAGACTCTAATGACCCTTTTCCGAGACTCAAATGACCCCCTTCCAGACTCTAATAAATGCCCGGATACATGTTACGTGGTTTCTGGCTACGTTCGTCCATTGGCTTTAGTGGTATATGTAGTTCTTTAGTGGTATCTATAATTGGAGTAATCGATATTTTTCAATTTTAAGATTTCTTTTTTCAAATCCCATTTCAATCCAAATCCCACTCTAATCCAAATCCCAATCAATCCCCTTCATATAACTTAAATCTATGGGAGTGTGTACCT
Source organism: Meloidogyne graminicola (assembly GCA_036172905.1). Classification (NCBI taxonomy): domain Eukaryota; kingdom Metazoa; phylum Nematoda; class Chromadorea; order Rhabditida; family Meloidogynidae; genus Meloidogyne; species Meloidogyne graminicola. Next base: position 7,354 of record JARPZY010000009.1, read on the forward strand.
TTAGAAGCCTATACCTTTTAATACTCTTCCCCAGACTCTTATGACCCCTTTTCCAGACTCAAACAACCCCTTTTCCAGACTCAAATGACCCCCTTCCAGACTCTAATGACCCTTTTCCGAGACTCAAATGACCCCCTTCCAGACTCTAATAAATGCCCGGATACATGTTACGTGGTTTCTGGCTACGTTCGTCCATTGGCTTTAGTGGTATATGTAGTTCTTTAGTGGTATCTATAATTGGAGTAATCGATATTTTTCAATTTTAAGATTTCTTTTTTCAAATCCCATTTCAATCCAAATCCCACTCTAATCCAAATCCCAATCAATCCCCTTCATATAACTTAAATCTATGGGAGTGTGTACCTTTAGAAGCCTATACCTTTTAATACTCTTCCCCAGACTCTTATGACCCCTTTTCCAGACTCAAACAACCCCTTTTCCAGACTCAAATGACCCCCTTCCAGACTCTAATGACCCTTTTCCGAGACTCAAATGACCCCCTTCCAGACTCTAATAAATGCCCGGATACATGTTACGTGGTTTCTGGCTACGTTCGTCCATTGGCTTTAGTGGTATATGTAGTTCTTTAGTGGTATCTATAATTGGAGTAATCGATATTTTTCAATTTTAAGATTTCTTTTTTCAAATCCCATTTCAATCCAAATCCCACTCTAATCCAAATCCCAATCAATCCCCTTCATATAACTTAAATCTATGGGAGTGTGTACCTTTAGAAGCCTATACCTTTTAATACTCTTCCCCAGACTCTTATGACCCCTTTTCCAGACTCAAACAACCCCTTTTCCAGACTCAAATGACCCCCTTCCAGACTCTAATGACCCTTTTCCGAGACTCAAATGACCCCCTTCCAGACTCTAATAAATGCCCGGATACATGTTACGTGGTTTCTGGCTACGTTCGTCCATTGGCTTTAGTGGTATATGTAGTTCTTTAGTGGTATCTATAATTGGAGTAATCGATATTTTTCAATTTTAAGATTTCTTTTTTCAAATCCCATTTCAATCCAAATCCCACTCTAATCCAAATCCCAATCAATCCCCTTCATATAACTTAAATCTATGGGAGTGTGTACCTTTAGAAGCCTATACCTTTTAATACTCTTCCCCAGACTCTTATGACCCCTTTTCCAGACTCAAACAACCCCTTTTCCAGACTCAAATGACCCCCTTCCAGACTCTAATGACCCTTTTCCGAGACTCAAATGACCCCCTTCCAGACTCTAATAAATGCCCGGATACATGTTACGTGGTTTCTGGCTACGTTCGTCCATTGGCTTTAGTGGTATATGTAGTTCTTTAGTGGTATCTATAATTGGAGTAATCGATATTTTTCAATTTTAAGATTTCTTTTTTCAAATCCCATTTCAATCCAAATCCCACTCTAATCCAAATCCCAATCAATCCCCTTCATATAACTTAAATCTATGGGAGTGTGTACCTTTAGAAGCCTATACCTTTTAATACTCTTCCCCAGACTCTTATGACCCCTTTTCCAGACTCAAACAACCCCTTTTCCAGACTCAAATGACCCCCTTCCAGACTCTAATGACCCTTTTCCGAGACTCAAATGACCCCCTTCCAGACTCTAATAAATGCCCGGATACATGTTACGTGGTTTCTGGCTACGTTCGTCCATTGGCTTTAGTGGTATATGTAGTTCTTTAGTGGTATCTATAATTGGAGTAATCGATATTTTTCAATTTTAAGATTTCTTTTTTCAAATCCCATTTCAATCCAAATCCCACTCTAATCCAAATCCCAATCAATCCCCTTCATATAACTTAAATCTATGGGAGTGTGTACCTTTAGAAGCCTATACCTTTTAATACTCTTCCCCAGACTCTTATGACCCCTTTTCCAGACTCAAACAACCCCTTTTCCAGACTCAAATGACCCCCTTCCAGACTCTAATGACCCTTTTCCGAGACTCAAATGACCCCCTTCCAGACTCTAATAAATGCCCGGATACATGTTACGTGGTTTCTGGCTACGTTCGTCCATTGGCTTTAGTGGTATATGTAGTTCTTTAGTGGTATCTATAATTGGAGTAATCGATATTTTTCAATTTTAAGATTTCTTTTTTCAAATCCCATTTCAATCCAAATCCCACTCTAATCCAAATCCCAATCAATCCCCTTCATATAACTTAAATCTATGGGAGTGTGTACCTTTAGAAGCCTATACCTTTTAATACTCTTCCCCAGACTCTTATGACCCCTTTTCCAGACTCAAACAACCCCTTTTCCAGACTCAAATGACCCCCTTCCAGACTCTAATGACCCTTTTCCGAGACTCAAATGACCCCCTTCCAGACTCTAATAAATGCCCGGATACATGTTACGTGGTTTCTGGCTACGTTCGTCCATTGGCTTTAGTGGTATATGTAGTTCTTTAGTGGTATCTATAATTGGAGTAATCGATATTTTTCAATTTTAAGATTTCTTTTTTCAAATCCCATTTCAATCCAAATCCCACTCTAATCCAAATCCCAATCAATCCCCTTCATATAACTTAAATCTATGGGAGTGTGTACCTTTAGAAGCCTATACCTTTTAATACTCTTCCCCAGACTCTTATGACCCCTTTTCCAGACTCAAACAACCCCTTTTCCAGACTCAAATGACCCCCTTCCAGACTCTAATGACCCTTTTCCGAGACTCAAATGACCCCCTTCCAGACTCTAATAAATGCCCGGATACATGTTACGTGGTTTCTGGCTACGTTCGTCCATTGGCTTTAGTGGTATATGTAGTTCTTTAGTGGTATCTATAATTGGAGTAATCGATATTTTTCAATTTTAAGATTTCTTTTTTCAAATCCCATTTCAATCCAAATCCCACTCTAATCCAAATCCCAATCAATCCCCTTCATATAACTTAAATCTATGGGAGTGTGTACCTTTAGAAGCCTATACCTTTTAATACTCTTCCCCAGACTCTTATGACCCCTTTTCCAGACTCAAACAACCCCTTTTCCAGACTCAAATGACCCCCTTCCAGACTCTAATGACCCTTTTCCGAGACTCAAATGACCCCCTTCCAGACTCTAATAAATGCCCGGATACATGTTACGTGGTTTCTGGCTACGTTCGTCCATTGGCTTTAGTGGTATATGTAGTTCTTTAGTGGTATCTATAATTGGAGTAATCGATATTTTTCAATTTTAAGATTTCTTTTTTCAAATCCCATTTCAATCCAAATCCCACTCTAATCCAAATCCCAATCAATCCCCTTCATATAACTTAAATCTATGGGAGTGTGTACCTTTAGAAGCCTATACCTTTTAATACTCTTCCCCAGACTCTTATGACCCCTTTTCCAGACTCAAACAACCCCTTTTCCAGACTCAAATGACCCCCTTCCAGACTCTAATGACCCTTTTCCGAGACTCAAATGACCCCCTTCCAGACTCTAATAAATGCCCGGATACATGTTACGTGGTTTCTGGCTACGTTCGTCCATTGGCTTTAGTGGTATATGTAGTTCTTTAGTGGTATCTATAATTGGAGTAATCGATATTTTTCAATTTTAAGATTTCTTTTTTCAAATCCCATTTCAATCCAAATCCCACTCTAATCCAAATCCCAATCAATCCCCTTCATATAACTTAAATCTATGGGAGTGTGTACCTTTAGAAGCCTATACCTTTTAATACTCTTCCCCAGACTCTTATGACCCCTTTTCCAGACTCAAACAACCCCTTTTCCAGACTCAAATGACCCCCTTCCAGACTCTAATGACCCTTTTCCGAGACTCAAATGACCCCCTTCCAGACTCTAATAAATGCCCGGATACATGTTACGTGGTTTCTGGCTACGTTCGTCCATTGGCTTTAGTGGTATATGTAGTTCTTTAGTGGTATCTATAATTGGAGTAATCGATATTTTTCAATTTTAAGATTTCTTTTTTCAAATCCCATTTCAATCCAAATCCCACTCTAATCCAAATCCCAATCAATCCCCTTCATATAACTTAAATCTATGGGAGTGTGTACCTTTAGAAGCCTATACCTTTTAATACTCTTCCCCAGACTCTTATGACCCCTTTTCCAGACTCAAACAACCCCTTTTCCAGACTCAAATGACCCCCTTCCAGACTCTAATGACCCTTTTCCGAGACTCAAATGACCCCCTTCCAGACTCTAATAAATGCCCGGATACATGTTACGTGGTTTCTGGCTACGTTCGTCCATTGGCTTTAGTGGTATATGTAGTTCTTTAGTGGTATCTATAATTGGAGTAATCGATATTTTTCAATTTTAAGATTTCTTTTTTCAAATCCCATTTCAATCCAAATCCCACTCTAATCCAAATCCCAATCAATCCCCTTCATATAACTTAAATCTATGGGAGTGTGTACCTTTAGAAGCCTATACCTTTTAATACTCTTCCCCAGACTCTTATGACCCCTTTTCCAGACTCAAACAACCCCTTTTCCAGACTCAAATGACCCCCTTCCAGACTCTAATGACCCTTTTCCGAGACTCAAATGACCCCCTTCCAGACTCTAATAAATGCCCGGATACATGTTACGTGGTTTCTGGCTACGTTCGTCCATTGGCTTTAGTGGTATATGTAGTTCTTTAGTGGTATCTATAATTGGAGTAATCGATATTTTTCAATTTTAAGATTTCTTTTTTCAAATCCCATTTCAATCCAAATCCCACTCTAATCCAAATCCCAATCAATCCCCTTCATATAACTTAAATCTATGGGAGTGTGTACCTTTAGAAGCCTATACCTTTTAATACTCTTCCCCAGACTCTTATGACCCCTTTTCCAGACTCAAACAACCCCTTTTCCAGACTCAAATGACCCCCTTCCAGACTCTAATGACCCTTTTCCGAGACTCAAATGACCCCCTTCCAGACTCTAATAAATGCCCGGATACATGTTACGTGGTTTCTGGCTACGTTCGTCCATTGGCTTTAGTGGTATATGTAGTTCTTTAGTGGTATCTATAATTGGAGTAATCGATATTTTTCAATTTTAATTCTTCCATCCTTCTGTTGTAACCTGTAGACATTGATTGATTTGAATGAAGAGATTGATAAATGGATATGCAGATCCTTGATTCAATGGCCATCGATCTAAAAAACATGTTGATTGAAATAAGTGATGTTTGATACCACCAAAGCCAATGGACGCTCATTGCCAGAAACTACGTAACACCCTTTTACAGTAATTACAATTACAGTAATCAGAAAATTACAATTACAATTACAACAGTTGTAAATTGAGATTACAATAGTTGTAATTACAATTACAAGTGTTGTAATTGTAGTTATATGTTTTACAATTACAATAATTGATGCAAGTGTTATAACTGTTATAACTGTTACAACTGTTATAAATGTTATAACTGTTCTACCAACCCTATATAAACCCTCACTTCAGTCATTCTTCACGGATGCAGGCAGTCACTCTGCCAATTTTTGGATAGTCGCCGCTGCGACTCTACAGGTCTGAAACCAAACTCAATTTTATTGCATTTTTGGAAGTTTCAGATTATTTACAAAATTCAACTTTTTTGTAAAATTGAGTTTGTGTTTTCCCTAATTGTATCACAATATGTCTCTAGAGTATCTCAATTGGGATCCCCCACTCATTTGATCATCGAAGATCAATCACTCTTAAACTGTTCCCCCAACTCATTTGATCATCGAAGATCAATCACCCTTAAAGTGTTTATACACTTTCAAACAAAATTTTGGGAAGTCACTCAAACACTAATTGCCTGAGGACACAAGGAAACCCAGACTCAAGAGACATACGCGATTATTCCCCAAATTATTTAGAAAGCAGCAGCTCTCAAATAATTTTGAAGAATGAATTTTTATTAAAAATTTAGCTCTTTATATACACATTCTTAGAATTGTTATAAATGTTATAACTGTTCCAAAAGTTATAACAGTTATAACACATTTTTAGTTATTCCTTAACAAAATCTAAAATCATTTTATTTGAGAGCCGCTGCTCTGATGGCGTAGTACAATCCCTACTAGATGGAGCTTTTTTTCGAAATTTATTTTTATTTTTAATTTTTATGTTTTAAAATTTAAATCTAAAAATCTTATACTCTGTCTAGATATACTGTACTACGCCTTTGCCTGAGGGGATTATTATATATATATATATATATATATATATAGAGAGAGAGACCCTTACCTAATCCTAAGCCCCGCCCCCCGGGATCCACTCTGGTGCAGAAAAGGAATCCGAACCAGAGCGGATTCCGAGGGTTTCCCCTCTTACCTAAGGTCGCAGCGGCGTCCTCCGAAGAAGAATGAATTTTCAGCTCTTTATATACTCCTCTTAGAACAGTTATAACAGTTATAACATTTATAACAGTTATAACAGTTATAACTGTTATAACTGTTCTAAGAGGAGTATATAAGGAGTTGAAAATTCATTCATTCTTCAGATATTTTTAGCCTTCTCCTAGTGGGAAGAGCAAATTTTGGAGATAAGAGCTGCTGCTCTTTGGCATGACTTGCCAGTAGTTAAGATCAGAGTTGATCTCGAGACTAAAAATTATCGAGATCATAAAATCGATCAATGATCTCTGATTGTGAGTACGAGTATCTCGTAGAGCCTGCTCAAATATTGACGGGTATTTCGCGACGTGCTCCGAAAGCACTGGCAAGAAGTGTCAGGTAAGATTTAAGGATCAATCAATAATTATTGATAAGCGAGGTACTTTTGTTTTCTTCATTGAAGGCAAAGGAAGCCCGTGATCATATAATTATTGATTTATAACTACTTTTTTAGTCACCCTTGATCTCTTTTATTTGTATATATTTTTAGATCATTTTTAAAGAACTATATACGGTATTTTCAAATCTTGTAGTTACATTACAACTATTTCAAAATACCGTATACAGTACTTTATTATTATATATAATTTATTGATTTTCAGATATATTAAAAGAATTTTAGTTATATTTCAATGAATTCAAAACAAGGAACACCTTGCGCAAAGAAAAATGGTATGATTAACAATATATTATTTTAAATTTATTTTTTTTTAGCTATAATGCAATTATCTTCTTCTGGTTTAAAAATTAAGAAAAGAACTAATAAATCAAAATTTATTAGAGAAATTTTAAACAATGTAAGTTTTTTAATCAATAAATCAATTTTACACTTTTTTAGGAAGCCTTGAAAAAGAAGGAACAAAAACAATTAATGGAATATTCGCCCGAAAAAACTCCAAAATTTAAAATCAACACAACATGCACTTCACATTTAAACTTTCGTGGAAAACTACAGACTCCAACAATTAAACAACATAAAGAAATTACAACTAATAAAAAAAATAAAAATTATGCAAGACTTTTTAATAGAATTTTAAATAATCATATACAATATCCTGATATTAATAATCCACCAAATATTTTAACAACAACTTCAACAACAATCAAAAAATTTGAACTGGAATATAAAAAAGAAGAAGATGTAATTCCTTCACATCTACAGAACCGATTAATAAGCTACAATCAAAGCAATGAAGAATTTGTTAAAGCTCTAGAAGCTGAGCTGGAAAATGAATTAAGTGAATATTCTGATGAAGATTAAATTTTTTATAAACTTATCAAATTTTTTTTGTGTATAAATATTAAAAGTAAATTTAAATTTTGTTAATAATTGATTTCTTTGTTTTGTGACAATTAATATATTTAATTTATTTATATTTCATTTTAAAGCATTTTTATTCAAGAAAGAACTATTATGGTAAAGCGTGTAACTTTCATTACAGATTTGATTAAATCTGCAAACCAAAAGAAAAATGGTAAGAATAATGATATTTTATATAAAATTTATATTTTTTAGATCAAATGGAATCATCTTCTTCTTTATCCTTAGATGAAAAGGAAAATGTTATAAACGAAAAGGAAAATGGTAAGATTAACACTAATTTTGCATAATATTTATTTTTTAGAAAACATTCAATCTTCTTCTTCAAGTGGTTTAAAAACAACTCCTCAAAAATTAGTTAAAGCTCCAAAAAGTGGATATGATTCAGATGAATGGTTATCTTGTGCAAATCCACCCCCTCATATGATTGGTACTCCACTATCTCCTTTAACTCCTCCTGAAAAGAAAAAAGGTTTATTACATAACATAAATCAATAAAAAGTATTTTTTAGGTAAAAAACGTTCTAAAGATCAATCACCACCATCGTCAGGATCACCATCACCTACTAAAACTTTTGAACGAATTTGCAATGAAGTGATAGAGGTACACAATGCGCGGATGCTTAACTCAGCAAAGTTGCCACCTGGTGAAACATTTGAACAAACTTTGAAACGCTTGCGCAAGGTATATTTTCATTTTTATTTCTTTTTTTAATTTCGAAAAATTTTAGGAAAAATTGTTACAAAAAGCAAAGAAAGTGAGATTTGAAGCCAAGGATAAAGAACCATCTTATGAAATGGATAATTAAATTATTATATTTAAGGGATATAAAATAAAAATATCTATATTTTTAAATTTTGTTAAATTTAACATTAAAAATTTGTTTTTACTTTTTCAAACTAAAACGATCAGAATAACTTAGCAATGGCAATTAAATTAAAATAAAACTTTTAAAAAATTCATTGTCTCTTAGTTTAAGTGAACACAAAATCATGTCAGCTACTTTAAAATTTAAAATTTTTATCAATTTTTATCTATGCAATATCCTAAGCACAACATAAATAGTAGATAGTCTAAGCTTTAATTTAATATCAAAATTAGCCTCTAGCTCAAGCTGTTCACCTAGCTATATCCTTTTAAAAAATACACAAAATAATGAAAAAACATGGATTTTTTAAAATTTAAAATTTTTATCAATTTTTATCTATGCAATATCCTAAGCACAACATAAATAGTAGATAGTCTAAGCTTTAATTTAATATCAAAATTAGCCTCTAGCTCAAGCTGTTCACCTAGCTATATCCTTTTAAAAAATACACAAAATAATGAAAAAACATGGATTTTTTAAAATTTAAAATTTTTATCAATTTTTATCTATGCAATACCCTAAGCACAACATAAATAGTAGATAGTCTAAGCTTTAATTTAATATCAAAATTAGCCTCTAGCTCAAGCTGTTCACCTAGCTATATCCGTTTAAAAAATACACAAAATAATGAAAAATGTACATTTTTTAAAGTATAAAAGCCTTTCTTTTATAGAATAAATCGTGTTATATAATTTTTTTATATTATAACAGCTTTTTAAACTAATTTACAATATTTTAGAATGCCAAAACCTACTGCTCGTCGACAAGCTGCCATTGCTCGTGAAGCGGATCGCCGTCTCAATGATGCTGATGCTAAATTTGATGACGATGTCAAATGGATTATTGATCTTTTTGATACGCCTGTAACTCAAGCTAACAGGTCGAACATTTGTCGGGATTTTAGGCAGTTGCTTAACAGGTTGGGTTTTTATTAACTTTTTAAATTAAATTAATTTGGGGTTTAGACAGGTTTTCCATCTTATTGGCATCGCTGATGATTCAAAGATGCTTCATTTTATCTTTTGGACTGAGTCTGAATGGGATGATCATCAATCATGTGGATTCTATCTATCGCACACTGGGCTTATAGACTCTATTAATGTTAGAGAAAGTCATGCAAAAACCGGTGCTGCCCTTCTTTCAATTCTTAGTCACGAGTTGACTCATAGAATTGTTCGAAGAATTTATAATATAAATGATGATCGGGATGGCAAGGATGGGCATGGCCCGATCTTTCAGGAGGTAAAGAAAAGGCTGAAGGACAGATTTGATAAAGAAATTTTTATTAGATGTAATAAATATTTTCCTTTTCAGTAAATGTTTTTTTGTTAAAAATTATTTTTTGTTATTGTTTTTTTTAAATAAAAATCCATTACTTTTTCTAATCAGATTCTTGATTAGGTAGTAGTAGGCTTAAGAAAAAAAGATCACTTATATTTTCTTTTAATAACTAATTTTCTTTTTTTTAAATATTTTTACTAATAATTTCATTATTGTTGCAAGTGGTGAAACATTTACAATAATTAAAACATTTACAATAATTAAAACATTTACAATAATTAAAACATTTACAATAATTAAAACATTTACAATAATTAAAACATTTACAATAATTAAAACATTTACAATAATTAAAACATTTACAATAATTAAAACATTTACAATATTTAAAACATTTACAATAATTAAAACATTTACAATAATTAAAACATTTACAATTGTTACATCTGTTACAATTGTTACATCTGTTACAATTGTTACATCTGTTACAATTGTTACATCTGTTACAATTGTTACATCTGTTACAATTGTTACATCTGTTACAATTATTACATCTGTTACAATTATTACATCTGTTACAACTGTTACATCTGTTACAACTGTTATAGTTTCCCTATATAAGCAATCCTTTTTGTTTCATTAATTATTTTAAATTAAATTTGATCTTTGTTTTTCTTTTTATATATGTACTCTTTTTATAATTTTCATTAGTTGTTTAAATTTAAATTTGTTCTCTTTTTTTTCTTTTTATATAAGCATTTCTTTTTGTTTTTGCATATTTTAAATTAAATTCTATTTTTTAAATTTATATGTATATTTTTATTTATAGATATAAATTTTTGATTATTAATTATATTTTTTAATAATGTCAAATATATTGAAAATTAAAAAAAGAACTAATAAATCACCATTTATAAGACAAATTTTAAATAATGTAAGTTTTTTCCTGATTTGTTAAATCCATTTTATAATCTTATGTTTTCAGGAAGCGTTAAAAAAAAAAGAACAAAAACAGCTACTTGAATATTCGCCTGAAAAAACTGAAAAAATCAAAATAAATACTACCTGCAGCTCATATCTTAACTATAAAGAAAAATTAATATACCCTACTATTAAAAATAAAAAAAAAATAACTACGAATAGAAAAAATAAGAATTATGGAAAACTTTTTAATAGAATTTTAATGAATCATATGCAATATCCTGACGTCAGTAATCCTCCAAATATTTTGTCAACTTCAAAAATTTACAAAAAAATTGAAATAGAAAATAAAAATGAAAATCTAATTCCTTCACATATTCAGAACAAATTAATTAATTATGATCAAAGTAATGAGGAATTTATTAGAGCTTTAGAAGATGAGTTAGAAAATGAAATGATAGAATCTTCTGATGAAGACTAAATATTTTGAAACTTTTTTAAAAATGTATATTTGTCAAATGTTTTTTTAAAATTGTTTATAAATATTTTAAGTAAATTTAAATTTTTACATATATTTTCTTTAAATTTTTTTAATAAATATTTCAAAAAATCGTTTTTATTGATAAATAGGTATAGATAAATTTTTACATTGAATTTAATTGTTACAGTATTTTAATTTTTTTTAGCAATTTTTTAAAAAAAGTTATAACTGTTATAACAGTTATAACAGTTATAACTGTTATAACTGTTATAACTGTTATAACTGTTCTAAGAATAGTATATAAATACTTCAAATTCTTCATTTAATTAGACATTTTCGCCTTCTCCTAGTGAGAAGTGCAAATTTTTGGAGAGATAAGAGCTGCTGCTCTTAGGCATCATTTTGCTTGTAGTATGATCAGAGTTGATCTTTGAAACTAAAAATTATCAAGATCACAAAATCGTTTAATCGATCTCTGATCGCAAGTACGAGTATCTCGTAGAGCCTGATTCGTCAGGTATTTCGCGACGTGCTCCGAAAGCACTTGCAAATGATGTCAGGTAAGCTTTTTCGTTACTGTAGTACATTACAAGTATACATATTTATTGTAGGCAATATGCTTTTAATTATTGATTTTTATCATTGTTAAAGATGTGCGAGGTACTTTTGTCTTTGCAAAAGTCAAAGGAAGCCCGTGATCTCGACTAATGATCTAATGATTTCTAATAGATAAAAATTATTCTTGAATTTTAATTCTGTCTTTTTTATTAAAATATATATTTAGATTGAAAATTTAACGTTTAAATAAACTAATTGTACTGTACTACAGTAATTATTATTAGGACCGCGAATTTTGATTTTTTATTATAAATTTTAATTGTTTTGTATACGTTAAGATTTTTAAAATTTTTATATTTCAGGTCCTTATTTGATTAAATAATAGATATGAATATAAAGGAATCCCTTAAATTTATGGATCTACCCCTTCCCTTCTCTAAAAAACATTTTGATTTTAATTATGAAATGTTATCAATAAAATTCGACCCAAAAAACAACACAAACAACGTAGAAGAAGCCCTCCTTATGCTTGAGGCGTTAAATCAGGTTTTTATTTTTATTTTAGAAAATAGTATAGATTAATTTTTAAATTAATTATTTAAATTTTATAGGCAAAAGAATGTTTGTTGAAACATTTTGGCGATTGTTTAGCTCCAGATTCTGAAAGCGATGAAGAATATAGTGAAGATGAAAATCAGTTAACAGATCCATATGATCAGTTAACTGTAAATGTCTTGGCCGCAATTAATAATGTAACAACAAATGAAAATAAAAATGAAAATAATGAGGAAATATACATAAAAGATGGAGACAATTGGGAAAAATGGACAAGTAAAGAAAAAGATGTATGAAGTTTGCAAATTATTTTATAAAAAAAAATAAATATTTATTTATTGGATTAGACATTTTTTGATATAATTTATACTTCTGTTTTATAATTCATAAAATTTTTTTTTACAAATAGTTGAAAAAAAAATTGAAATATATTTAAAAAATTAATTAAGGGAAAAAATGTATAAATATTGGAAAATTTAATTTATTAAACGAATAAATATTTATTTAAGTAATTGACATTTGTTTTAGTTTAAGATTTAAAAAAAATAGTTTTATAAGCTTGAAAGTTTTTTTACAAATAATAAAAATACAAAAAAATGAAAAAAGTAATTTAAAAATTAACTCATCAAAAATAGTAAAAAAACTATAGATTTAACTTTTTCTCTTTTTTTAAAAATCCACCACTCAAGCGAATAGCATTTACTGTAAAATCCTCCCAGTAGGGATCAGTTTTCATCAAAATTGAAGCTTGTCTCATATTATTTTTTTTAACTTTTAAACAGTTTTTCATGTCTAGTAAAAATTTTTCTGGATTTTTATTCTAAAATATAAATTTTATTTTATATTTAAAAAAAATTTTGAATATTAAATAAAAATTTAAAATACATGTTGATAAATAAAAATATTAATTATTTTTAAAAATATTAATTATTATTAAAAATATTATACAAATTTTTATTAGTGCATTATATAATTTAAACAAATTACTTACATGCGCAGCCTTAATATTTTTTCCCTTAAAAAAAATTATAATATTTGATTTAAATAAACCTTTTTTTCACTACTCAATGATGAGCAGGAATTTAAATCAGATAAATCTTCATCCCAATTTAAAGGTGAGAGAGGAATATTTTTATTCTAGATTTAAAAAAAAATTTTTATAATACTTAATTTTAAACAAACTTCTTTTTCATTATAAATTGGTTGAATTAAACCTCCAATTGAATGGGGTTTTTTATAATAAAGATCCTTAATCAATACTTTATTTACTTGATTGGCATTAATGACATCCTTAAATGCCACTAAATTATCGTTAACTTTAATATTAAATTCAAACTCTCCAACACAATAAGGAGTAAAAGAAATTGAACATAATTTTATAGCATCTTAATAATTTAAAATATTTATTTATAATTTTTTTAAATTTTATACCATTATTATTTTCATTTTCTTTATTTAAATTAACATCATATAAATTATTATTTTCATTTTCTTTATTTAAATTAGCATATAAAGCTATATGAAAAATGAGTAGTAAATGAAATTTTTTTAAGAAATAATTACCATTAAAAGAAGTTGATGGAAGAGTATATTGATCTGCAGCTAAAGTATGATTTTTTTAGTTTAAATTATATAAAAGCTTAATTATTAAATTTTATATTATCTTAATAATTAAAAATATTTATTTATAATTTTATTAAATTTTATACAATTATTATTTTCATTTTCTTTATTTAAATCAGCATTATTTAAATTGTTATTTTCAACATTAAAACAATTTTGAGCATTCTTGAGAGGTAATAAAGCTATAGTAAAGTAAATTTTTTTAAAAAATGTAAAAATAATTACTATTTGAAGAATTTGATGGAGGATTATATTGCAATGCAGCTAAAGTTGATTTTTTAGTTTAAATTAAATAAAAGCTTAATTATTAAATTTTATACCATTATCATTTTCTTTAGTTAAATCAGCATATAAAGCTAATATGGGAAAAAAATATTAAATTAAAATTTTTTTAAGAATGTAGAAATAATTACCGTTAAAAGAATTTGAGGGAGGAATATATTGCAATGCAACTAAAGTATGATTTTTTAGTTTAAATTATATAAAGGCTTAATAATTTTTAATAATATTACCTGTCTCGTTATTATAACCTTCAAAATCATCAATTGGCACATCATCAATGTTAAATTCGTCTCCCAGTAACAACTCTTCGAAATTATAATCGGACATTGTATAAAGAAAATATTATTTAAAGTGAATTTAAAATTAAAAAAAAATATTTTAAAATTAATTACTAAATATAATTGTTAGAAATTTGATTGGAATATTTTAAAATTTACAGGTAGGTAAAATCAAGAGTATAAATAAAAAAATATATAATTTGGGCAATCAATTAAAAATAACAAATGAAGAATAAAAATAAAATTAGAAAAATTGTTTATGTGTAAATTATAAAAATAATATTTATTTATAAGTCCTATTACTTTTTATAAGACTATTCTTTAGGTGAATTAATTTTAAATAAGGCATTAAAAAACAGTGAGGTCAGAATATTATTTGGCAATATTTGAATATTTTATTGTAGTATAATAGGTAAAAATCATTAACAATTAAAAGGGCTTAAAAGTTATAACAGTTACATCAATCAAATAGGTTAGAAAGGATTATTTAGTAATTAAACATTTAGTGTAAAAATATAAGCATATTTTAAACATATTAAGGTCAACATATTGTTTTGGCAATATTTTGAATATTTTATTGCATTACAATAGGTAAAGATCGTTAATGAGTAAAAAGGCTTAAATGTAATAACAGTTACATCAATCAAATTTGTTAGAAGGGATTAGTTATTAATTACAAATTTACTTTAAATAAAAAATATAAACAAATTTAAATGTTTTATAAATTTTTATTATTTTATATATTTAATGTTTTATATTTTAAAATTGAATCTTTTTTAAAAATCATAGCCAGTGAAAGCAGAATTATCTTAAGCAATCTGTTCATCTTTTTTCAAAAAAATTTGTAATTCTTTAATATTTATTAAGATTTAAAAATATTTATATTAGTCCTATTGTTAGGTTACTTGTATTAAATTTTAAGAAAACATTTGACAATAACACTAAAGAAGTAATTTCAAATTCTGTCCGTGAAAATACAATTTTGTGTGGAAAATGTACTATGCAATTTGGAACTGAATTAGAAAGGTGGTTTTTAATTTTTCTGAAACTGGTACAATAATGTTAATTTTTAGACAACCGTAATGTACACAGACTACATTTGACTACACTGAATGTACATGCTTAAACCAAAACGAAGACTTTATATACAATCAATAGATTTAATTCTATGGAAAGCTGTTTAGTTTGGTTGATTTTAAACAAATGTGAGATGTATTCCTCAATGAAATTATTATTTCAATCTAGATAAGATCCATCAACTTTTAACATTTTTATTAGCTTTATCTGACATTTAAAAGTCATTTTCTAACGTATTTTTATTTTTGTTGATTTTTGATTGGGCCTAATGTTGTTATAGATTTTTAAATGAGCCGCAATAACAAAAATAATTCCTCGAATTTATTTCCAACTTATATTTTTTTATCCTGGCTCGAAAAGTTATTTATAAACATTTTGATTAAAATTCTTGTCATTAGAACGTTTATATTATAATTTAATATTTAAATATCTGCTTACTAATTTAGATAACTAAACTAACGAAAATAATCTTGAATAATTGATTACAATTTACTTAAAAATTAAATTGATATAGAATCCAATAATAAATCACTTTTAGCCTCAAACTATTGATAAAACTATTTATTTTTATATTTTAATTATTTTATTTATTACCATACAGTATTTAATTTTTTGTTATAAATAAACTTGCTACTTTTTTTTTTTGTTTGAAATTTGATTGTAATATAATCTTTACTAATCGAGTTTTATTACATCCAAGTAATGTTTGATTAATTAAAATACACCTATAAATCAATCCTAATGTAGATTTTTAATTTTTTGTATTAAATAGTTTCAATTAACAAAAAATGTATAAAATTTAAATTTTTTATAATGTAAAAAAATTTTTATATATTGTTAAATCTTAGAACAAAGGTCATAATTGTTAAAAAATAAGTTATAACTGATCAGTTAAAAATTTTGTTCTAACAGTTATAACTGTTATAAATGTTATAAATGTTATAATTGTTATAACTGTTATAAAAGTTATAACTTTTATAACAGTTATAACAATTATAACATTTATAACATTTATAACAGTTATAACTGTTAGAACAAAATTTTTTTGCTATTTAAGCAAAATGAAAATTTATAAATTTAGTTATTATCCTTCTTCAATGAAGGAAAATTTTTGGAGATGAGCTGCTGCTCATAAGCACCCCGGGTGCTTAATTTAAATATTTTAATTTCTTTTTTAGGTTTTATACAAAATGAAATTTGCTCAAGCATTAAATATTTTTGGTGTCAAAGATGTAAAAACACAACAAGAAGCAATTAAATTATATAAAAAATTGTCTTTGCGACTTCATCCTGATAAGAACTTGAGCAATCAACAAAAGGCGACTGAAGACTTTCAGAAGTTATTTAATGTAAGTATTTATTAGTTAATTTGGTTTTATTTACTTATTTTAGGCAAAACAAGTTATATTGAAGTATTTGAAAAAAAGGAAAGAAGATGAAGATGAATTTTATTCTGATTATGAAGATCTTGACATTTTTGCACAATCAGAAGAAAATAAAAAATTCGAAGAATATTCGAGAAAACACGGATATTTTTCCACTAATAGGGATAAAGAACATTTCTGGTTTAAATATTCTTCTGACAGTGAGGACGAACCTTCAAAAGATAAGCAATTCAAGGATGATATAAAAGAAGAAGATGATGATATTTATGTACTCGTCAATAATGAATGGAAAAGAATGTAACTTAAATTTAAATTTTTATAACTATTTTTTCACATATTGTAAATTTAAAATATGAATAAAATGAGCGTATAAAAAAATTAAAATTCTATAAATAAATTCAAAAATCTATAAACGCTGAAAGGAAATCATATGATTAGCATTTATTTTAATGTCTAATTGATATGTTGATAACAGTGTTTATAGATTTTGAATTTATCTATTAGAATTTTAATTTTTTTTATCAATTTTTTAAAAAAAGATATAACAGTTATAACAGTTATAACTGTTCTAAGAATAGTATATAAGGAGTTGAAATTCATTCATTCTTCAGACATTTTCGCCTTCTCCTAGTGGGAAGAGCAAATTTTGGAGATAAGAGCTGCTGCTCTTTGGCATGACTTGCCAGTAGTTAAGATCAGAGTTGATCTCGAGACTAAAAATTATCGAGATCATAAAATCGATCAATGATCTCTGATTGTGAGTACGAGTATCTCGTAGAGCCTGCTCAAATATTGACGGGTATTTCGCGACGTGCTCCGAAAGCACTGGCAAAAAGTGTCAGGTAAGAAACATTTACTGTATTACTACGGTAAGTGTTTTAAGGATCAACTTTTCTGATTGAAAATTAGTCAATCAATATTTTATTGATGAGCGTGGTACTTTTGTCTCCTTTCTGGAGGCAAAGGAAACCCGTGATCATATAATTATTGATTTACTAATTTTCTAAATGATATTTTCAAATTCTAAATCTCTTTATTTGTATATATCAATATTTTTAAATTATTTTTAAATAATTACTGTTATTACAATGATTTAAATTGCATTGTTCTTTTTACTTTTTATCTTTCATCTTGATTTTTGATTTACTTCCTTTTTAAAAAATATTTTTATTATAATTCTTCATCTCTTTATTTGTAAAAATTAATAATTTTAAACGTTTTTTGAAATTGAAGCATGTGATCGTTGACTATTGTTTAATACTAACTAATGAAAACTTTATTGAATTAAATCAAGTTCTGAGAGATTTATGTTACTGTTTTGATTCTATTTAAATCAACAATGTTCAAATATACGTATAAAAGGATAAAAAACTACAACATATAAAAAATAATAATGCAAAAAATATAAAATACTGAAAATATAATATACATAAAATACAAAATTACGAACATTTGGATTCTGAAATTAAACGCATAAATTATTTTTTATGGCAAAAACAAATATATATTCAAAGCATATGATTGTGTCTTTTGATAATCAAGTCGGTTAAAACTACGATTTAATTTATTTAATCGATAATAAATTATTGATGTTCTTTATTTATTTTAATATTGTTTTCTATCTATCATCGATTATTGATTTATTTGAATTGATCGATTCGCGATTCTTGATTTATGCGAATCGATCAATTCTTGATTTATTTGAATCGATCGATTCGCGATTCTTGATTTATGCGAATCGATCAATTCTTGATTTATTTGAATCGATCAATTCTTGATTCTTTGATTTATGCGAATCA
The DNA here is from genome assembly GCA_036172905.1 of Meloidogyne graminicola. NCBI lineage: Eukaryota > Metazoa > Nematoda > Chromadorea > Rhabditida > Meloidogynidae > Meloidogyne > Meloidogyne graminicola. The sequence goes on from JARPZY010000009.1 coordinate 26,119, forward strand.
ATCAATTCTTGATTTATTTGAATTGATCGATTCGCGATTCTTGATTTATTTGAATTGATCGATTCGCGATTCTTGATTTATTTGAATTGATCGATTCGCGATTCTTGATTTATGCGAATCAATCAATTCTTGATTTATTTGAATTGATCGATTCGCGATTCTTTGATTTATGCGAATCAATCAATTCTTGATTTATTTGAATCGATCGATTCGCGATTCTTGATTTATGCGAATCGATCAATTCTTGATTTATTTGAATTGATCGATTCTTGATTCTTTGATTTATGCGAATCAATCAATTCTTGATTTATGCGAATCAATCAATTCTTGATTTATTTGAATTGATCGATTCGCGATTTTTGATTTATGCGAATCAATCAATTCTTGATTTATTTGAATTGATCGATTCGCGATTCTTGATTTATGCGAATCAATCAATTCTTGATTTATTTGAATTGATCGATTCGCGATTTTTGATTTATTTGAATCGATCAATTCTTGATTCTTTGATTTATGCGAATCAATCAATTCTTGATTTATTTGAATTGATCGATTCGCGATTCTTTGATTTATGCGAATCAATCAATTCTTGATTTATTTGAATTGATCGATTCGCGATTCTTTGATTTATTTGAATATTTTAGAGGTTTTTTTTTGTTAAAAATAAATTAATCTTTTTTATTTCAAAGGAATTAGATTAAAAAAATGAAGCAGCCAAAATACAGGCAGAATATGTCAATTTTCTTTACCAAAGAACAAATTGTAATTGAAGAGTAGTTATATATTTTTAAATAAAATAAAATTAATTTAATTAATAGAAAATGTCTCAAGAATAAAATCATCAATATTCTTTACTTTTATTAAGATTACAAAGAGCTAAAGATTTTTTTCCAATATAGAATGTGTATTAAAATATTACATATTGGTTTTCATTTAATAATAAAAATAAAGAAATGTTTGTTTTATATATTTATTTAATTGATTAATTTAACTAATTACAGAATTTAATGGTCAAATAAAAATTTTACAGAAGAAAGTAAAAAAGAAGATTTAGAGAAATTAAATTTAGTAAAAGATGAATATAAATAAGAAAATAATAATATTAATTTAAATAAAAATCGTTTTGTTCTTGATGGACCTGTTATTGGTTTAAATAAATTACAAAATAATATTTCATTATTTAATTCAGAACCAAAATTATCATTAAATAATAAGTAAGTTGATTAATTAATTAATTTATTTATTCAATTATTAGGAAATAAAAAAAAAATATTTGAGTAAGTGAAATGGTCTTCGTAATTTAAATAATAGTAAAACAATAACAACACCTAAACTTGTTCCTTTTCCTATTAAAAAAGACAAACAACAAAATGGTCAAAGAATTGTTAATATTAAAATGATAAAAAATAGAGGAATTAGAATAAAAATTAATATTCCTTAAAAAATAATTATACAAAGGTTTTTAATTAATTTAAATTTTTTTGTATAAAAGGAAATAATTCCAAGTAAAAATAATTTATTAAATTGGGCAGATATTGATGAATTTTTTAATAATTTTAATGATAATTCTAATAAACAAAAACTTAATTTAAATAAAGAAATAAATTGGCCTAAGAAGGGATTTAATCGAAGAGAATTAAGAATTAAAAAAGATGGGGAAATTAATATAAGGAATAAATTAGAAGAATTAGAAGAAATAAATAAAGAAAAGGTAAATTAACAAATATTAAATAACCAATGGATAGAAAAAAAATTCTATACATTACGAAAAAGCAAGATTAAAAATGTATAAAAAACATAATCGAAAAACCTCCGAAAATCAAATATTTCAAAAATTAAAGTGTCCAAATTTAATTATAAATAGAAAAGTATAGATTTTATGCTCTATCCAATGGTACCAAAAATAAATTTAAACTATTCCAATGTAATTACCTCATGTTTAATCTTATTTTTATTTAATTGTTGTGACAGTAGTCGGTTCTTCATTTTTTGTTCTTTTAGTTTTTCCTTAAGTAGTTGCAGTTTAACCTCTTTATAAGTTTTTGAAATATTATTTTCCTATAAATAAAAACACTTAAATTGTTCTTTAGGTAAAGAACAATATAACTTATTAAAGGATAAAAATTTATAAAAATTAATTATCAAAATTCACCATATTGCTAGAGGATGTTTGAGTATTTGGCCTTCTGTTTAAATAACTAAATTTATTATTATTATTATTAATTGTTGTTGTTGAAATGTTTAAACTATTAAATTCATTATTATTATTATTTGTTGTAATGTTTAAATTATTAAATTCATCATTATTATCAGTATTTGTTGTTGTTGTTGTAATTATTTCCTCTTCTTTTTGAAAAAAATCAGCAAGTTCTTCACCAGCTACTGTACTATCAACATAATTGGCCAATGCATTTGTTTCTCTTATCTTTGGGGGAAAAAAATATTTAAAATAAATTTTATTATTTAAATCTTTTAATTTAACTTTTTTAAATATTCGATGTACAGTAGACTGGGAAACCCCAGTTAGTTTTGCTATTTGATGTTGGGAAAACCCACTTTCAAACAAGTTTTCAATTTGTTGCTTTTTTCTTGTTGGCAAGGATTCCCCAATCTTGTATTGACGATACATTTAATTTATATTCAATAATTAAAAAAAAATATATTATAAATATTTATCTTAAATTTGGTAAAATATTTGAAATAGTAAAAATTTATTTAAAAAAAAAGAGAAAAAAATGTAATAATATAAAAATATACAATTTTTCTTTCACTAATATTTTGAATAAAAAAATGCCTTAAGGAAAAACCACTTCATCACTCTTCTTTTACTAAGGATAAACAATTTTTTTACAAAAAGAAAGAGTTTTATCTGAAAAATAGGTCAATAGTCTTACATAATAAATATCTGTTGGAGACAAACCAAAAAAAAAAATAATAAAGCTAAAAATAGTGTATTTTCTAGGCTGGGAAAAAATAAAAATTATAAAAAAAAATTTGAATTAAAAAATAAGAAAAAAATAAAAAACATAATCAAATACTAAAAATAATGCAAAATATCAAAGTTCAAAATAATATTTATTAATTTAAAAATAAAATAGTCAAATCAAATAAGATATAAATGTGTATACGGAAAGAGGCCGAAACACTATAATTTAAAAAAACTAGTTGAAAAGGTCCGTACTGACGAGGCCTCGCCTTTTCACAAATATTATTTTTATATAAAAATTACATTGAACATCTTTTGCCTCTAGCCATTGAGTTGATTAATTGTTTTCTGACCATTTTGTTTACTGAAAAAAAAATATAAAAATAAAAATATTATAAATAAAGACATTGATTAAGGTTTAATGGATACCACCAAAGCCCTTAGACGCTCATTGCCAGAAATAGTGATGCGTCTACATCTAATCAAATCTATTCTTCATTCAATTCAATAGCTATGAGTATACTCTAAAAGCCAGTGCCTTTTAAAAGGAGAAATAAATAATGAGAAGAAATAAAATTAAATAAATAAAAGTGAAACACAAACCTTTTGATCACTTTTGTACCTTCTTCTTTTTACCATCCCTTTTACCTTACTACCTTGTACCTTTTGCCTGGTTTTGTACCCAGTTTTGATCTTCCTTTTTTTCCTTCTTCATCTCACCCAGTTCATCTCTTCCCTTTTTCCTCCCTCATTTCTTTCCTTCACTCAGATCCCATGGACCTTTTACCCTCTTTACTGCCTACAGATACCTACAATTATGCCAACCCGTACCTTTTAAAAACATAAACCTATTGAATACCTATCTTCATTCAATTCAATAGCTATGAGTATACTCTAAAAGCCAGTGCCTTTTAAAAGGAGAAATAAATAATGAGAAGAAATAAAATTAAATAAATAAAAGTGAAACACAAACCTTTTGATCACTTTTGTACCTTCTTCTTTTTACCATCCCTTTTACCTTACTACCTTGTACCTTTTGCCTGGTTTTGTACCCAGTTTTGATCTTCCTTTTTTTCCTTCTTCATCTCACCCAGTTCATCTCTTCCCTTTTTCCTCCCTCATTTCTTTCCTTCACTCAGATCCCATGGACCTTTTACCCTCTTTACTGCCTACAGATACCTACAATTATGCCAACCCGTACCTTTTAAAAACATAAACCTATTGAATACCTATCTTCATTCAATTCAATAGCTATGAGTATACTCTAAAAGCCAGTGCCTTTTAAAAGGAGAAATAAATAATGAGAAGAAATAAAATTAAATAAATAAAAGTGAAACACAAACCTTTTGATCACTTTTGTACCTTCTTCTTTTTACCATCCCTTTTACCTTACTACCTTGTACCTTTTGCCTGGTTTTGTACCCAGTTTTGATCTTCCTTTTTTTCCTTCTTCATCTCACCCAGTTCATCTCTTCCCTTTTTCCTCCCTCATTTCTTTCCTTCACTCAGATCCCATGGACCTTTTACCCTCTTTACTGCCTACAGATACCTACAATTATGCCAACCCGTACCTTTTAAAAACATAAACCTATTGAATACCTATCTTCATTCAATTCAATAGCTATGAGTATACTCTAAAAGCCAGTGCCTTTTAAAAGGAGAAATAAATAATGAGAAGAAATAAAATTAAATAAATAAAAGTGAAACACAAACCTTTTGATCACTTTTGTACCTTCTTCTTTTTACCATCCCTTTTACCTTACTACCTTGTACCTTTTGCCTGGTTTTGTACCCAGTTTTGATCTTCCTTTTTTTCCTTCTTCATCTCACCCAGTTCATCTCTTCCCTTTTTCCTCCCTCATTTCTTTCCTTCACTCAGATCCCATGGACCTTTTACCCTCTTTACTGCCTACAGATACCTACAATTATGCCAACCCGTACCTTTTAAAAACATAAACCTATTGAATACCTATCTTCATTCAATTCAATAGCTATGAGTATACTCTAAAAGCCAGTGCCTTTTAAAAGGAGAAATAAATAATGAGAAGAAATAAAATTAAATAAATAAAAGTGAAACACAAACCTTTTGATCACTTTTGTACCTTCTTCTTTTTACCATCCCTTTTACCTTACTACCTTGTACCTTTTGCCTGGTTTTGTACCCAGTTTTGATCTTCCTTTTTTTCCTTCTTCATCTCACCCAGTTCATCTCTTCCCTTTTTCCTCCCTCATTTCTTTCCTTCACTCAGATCCCATGGACCTTTTACCCTCTTTACTGCCTACAGATACCTACAATTATGCCAACCCGTACCTTTTAAAAACATAAACCTATTGAATACCTATCTTCATTCAATTCAATAGCTATGAGTATACTCTAAAAGCCAGTGCCTTTTAAAAGGAGAAATAAATAATGAGAAGAAATAAAATTAAATAAATAAAAGTGAAACACAAACCTTTTGATCACTTTTGTACCTTCTTCTTTTTACCATCCCTTTTACCTTACTACCTTGTACCTTTTGCCTGGTTTTGTACCCAGTTTTGATCTTCCTTTTTTTCCTTCTTCATCTCACCCAGTTCATCTCTTCCCTTTTTCCTCCCTCATTTCTTTCCTTCACTCAGATCCCATGGACCTTTTACCCTCTTTACTGCCTACAGATACCTACAATTATGCCAACCCGTACCTTTTAAAAACATAAACCTATTGAATACCTATCTTCATTCAATTCAATAGCTATGAGTATACTCTAAAAGCCAGTGCCTTTTAAAAGGAGAAATAAATAATGAGAAGAAATAAAATTAAATAAATAAAAGTGAAACACAAACCTTTTGATCACTTTTGTACCTTCTTCTTTTTACCATCCCTTTTACCTTACTACCTTGTACCTTTTGCCTGGTTTTGTACCCAGTTTTGATCTTCCTTTTTTTCCTTCTTCATCTCACCCAGTTCATCTCTTCCCTTTTTCCTCCCTCATTTCTTTCCTTCACTCAGATCCCATGGACCTTTTACCCTCTTTACTGCCTACAGATACCTACAATTATGCCAACCCGTACCTTTTAAAAACATAAACCTATTGAATACCTATCTTCATTCAATTCAATAGCTATGAGTATACTCTAAAAGCCAGTGCCTTTTAAAAGGAGAAATAAATAATGAGAAGAAATAAAATTAAATAAATAAAAGTGAAACACAAACCTTTTGATCACTTTTGTACCTTCTTCTTTTTACCATCCCTTTTACCTTACTACCTTGTACCTTTTGCCTGGTTTTGTACCCAGTTTTGATCTTCCTTTTTTTCCTTCTTCATCTCACCCAGTTCATCTCTTCCCTTTTTCCTCCCTCATTTCTTTCCTTCACTCAGATCCCATGGACCTTTTACCCTCTTTACTGCCTACAGATACCTACAATTATGCCAACCCGTACCTTTTAAAAACATAAACCTATTGAATACCTATCTTCATTCAATTCAATAGCTATGAGTATACTCTAAAAGCCAGTGCCTTTTAAAAGGAGAAATAAATAATGAGAAGAAATAAAATTAAATAAATAAAAGTGAAACACAAACCTTTTGATCACTTTTGTACCTTCTTCTTTTTACCATCCCTTTTACCTTACTACCTTGTACCTTTTGCCTGGTTTTGTACCCAGTTTTGATCTTCCTTTTTTTCCTTCTTCATCTCACCCAGTTCATCTCTTCCCTTTTTCCTCCCTCATTTCTTTCCTTCACTCAGATCCCATGGACCTTTTACCCTCTTTACTGCCTACAGATACCTACAATTATGCCAACCCGTACCTTTTAAAAACATAAACCTATTGAATACCTATCTTCATTCAATTCAATAGCTATGAGTATACTCTAAAAGCCAGTGCCTTTTAAAAGGAGAAATAAATAATGAGAAGAAATAAAATTAAATAAATAAAAGTGAAACACAAACCTTTTGATCACTTTTGTACCTTCTTCTTTTTACCATCCCTTTTACCTTACTACCTTGTACCTTTTGCCTGGTTTTGTACCCAGTTTTGATCTTCCTTTTTTTCCTTCTTCATCTCACCCAGTTCATCTCTTCCCTTTTTCCTCCCTCATTTCTTTCCTTCACTCAGATCCCATGGACCTTTTACCCTCTTTACTGCCTACAGATACCTACAATTATGCCAACCCGTACCTTTTAAAAACATAAACCTATTGAATACCTATCTTCATTCAATTCAATAGCTATGAGTATACTCTAAAAGCCAGTGCCTTTTAAAAGGAGAAATAAATAATGAGAAGAAATAAAATTAAATAAATAAAAGTGAAACACAAACCTTTTGATCACTTTTGTACCTTCTTCTTTTTACCATCCCTTTTACCTTACTACCTTGTACCTTTTGCCTGGTTTTGTACCCAGTTTTGATCTTCCTTTTTTTCCTTCTTCATCTCACCCAGTTCATCTCTTCCCTTTTTCCTCCCTCATTTCTTTCCTTCACTCAGATCCCATGGACCTTTTACCCTCTTTACTGCCTACAGATACCTACAATTATGCCAACCCGTACCTTTTAAAAACATAAACCTATTGAATACCTATCTTCATTCAATTCAATAGCTATGAGTATACTCTAAAAGCCAGTGCCTTTTAAAAGGAGAAATAAATAATGAGAAGAAATAAAATTAAATAAATAAAAGTGAAACACAAACCTTTTGATCACTTTTGTACCTTCTTCTTTTTACCATCCCTTTTACCTTACTACCTTGTACCTTTTGCCTGGTTTTGTACCCAGTTTTGATCTTCCTTTTTTTCCTTCTTCATCTCACCCAGTTCATCTCTTCCCTTTTTCCTCCCTCATTTCTTTCCTTCACTCAGATCCCATGGACCTTTTACCCTCTTTACTGCCTACAGATACCTACAATTATGCCAACCCGTACCTTTTAAAAACATAAACCTATTGAATACCTATCTTCATTCAATTCAATAGCTATGAGTATACTCTAAAAGCCAGTGCCTTTTAAAAGGAGAAATAAATAATGAGAAGAAATAAAATTAAATAAATAAAAGTGAAACACAAACCTTTTGATCACTTTTGTACCTTCTTCTTTTTACCATCCCTTTTACCTTACTACCTTGTACCTTTTGCCTGGTTTTGTACCCAGTTTTGATCTTCCTTTTTTTCCTTCTTCATCTCACCCAGTTCATCTCTTCCCTTTTTCCTCCCTCATTTCTTTCCTTCACTCAGATCCCATGGACCTTTTACCCTCTTTACTGCCTACAGATACCTACAATTATGCCAACCCGTACCTTTTAAAAACATAAACCTATTGAATACCTATCTTCATTCAATTCAATAGCTATGAGTATACTCTAAAAGCCAGTGCCTTTTAAAAGGAGAAATAAATAATGAGAAGAAATAAAATTAAATAAATAAAAGTGAAACACAAACCTTTTGATCACTTTTGTACCTTCTTCTTTTTACCATCCCTTTTACCTTACTACCTTGTACCTTTTGCCTGGTTTTGTACCCAGTTTTGATCTTCCTTTTTTTCCTTCTTCATCTCACCCAGTTCATCTCTTCCCTTTTTCCTCCCTCATTTCTTTCCTTCACTCAGATCCCATGGACCTTTTACCCTCTTTACTGCCTACAGATACCTACAATTATGCCAACCCGTACCTTTTAAAAACATAAACCTATTGAATACCTATCTTCATTCAATTCAATAGCTATGAGTATACTCTAAAAGCCAGTGCCTTTTAAAAGGAGAAATAAATAATGAGAAGAAATAAAATTAAATAAATAAAAGTGAAACACAAACCTTTTGATCACTTTTGTACCTTCTTCTTTTTACCATCCCTTTTACCTTACTACCTTGTACCTTTTGCCTGGTTTTGTACCCAGTTTTGATCTTCCTTTTTTTCCTTCTTCATCTCACCCAGTTCATCTCTTCCCTTTTTCCTCCCTCATTTCTTTCCTTCACTCAGATCCCATGGACCTTTTACCCTCTTTACTGCCTACAGATACCTACAATTATGCCAACCCGTACCTTTTAAAAACATAAACCTATTGAATACCTATCTTCATTCAATTCAATAGCTATGAGTATACTCTAAAAGCCAGTGCCTTTTAAAAGGAGAAATAAATAATGAGAAGAAATAAAATTAAATAAATAAAAGTGAAACACAAACCTTTTGATCACTTTTGTACCTTCTTCTTTTTACCATCCCTTTTACCTTACTACCTTGTACCTTTTGCCTGGTTTTGTACCCAGTTTTGATCTTCCTTTTTTTCCTTCTTCATCTCACCCAGTTCATCTCTTCCCTTTTTCCTCCCTCATTTCTTTCCTTCACTCAGATCCCATGGACCTTTTACCCTCTTTACTGCCTACAGATACCTACAATTATGCCAACCCGTACCTTTTAAAAACATAAACCTATTGAATACCTATCTTCATTCAATTCAATAGCTATGAGTATACTCTAAAAGCCAGTGCCTTTTAAAAGGAGAAATAAATAATGAGAAGAAATAAAATTAAATAAATAAAAGTGAAACACAAACCTTTTGATCACTTTTGTACCTTCTTCTTTTTACCATCCCTTTTACCTTACTACCTTGTACCTTTTGCCTGGTTTTGTACCCAGTTTTGATCTTCCTTTTTTTCCTTCTTCATCTCACCCAGTTCATCTCTTCCCTTTTTCCTCCCTCATTTCTTTCCTTCACTCAGATCCCATGGACCTTTTACCCTCTTTACTGCCTACAGATACCTACAATTATGCCAACCCGTACCTTTTAAAAACATAAACCTATTGAATACCTATCTTCATTCAATTCAATAGCTATGAGTATACTCTAAAAGCCAGTGCCTTTTAAAAGGAGAAATAAATAATGAGAAGAAATAAAATTAAATAAATAAAAGTGAAACACAAACCTTTTGATCACTTTTGTACCTTCTTCTTTTTACCATCCCTTTTACCTTACTACCTTGTACCTTTTGCCTGGTTTTGTACCCAGTTTTGATCTTCCTTTTTTTCCTTCTTCATCTCACCCAGTTCATCTCTTCCCTTTTTCCTCCCTCATTTCTTTCCTTCACTCAGATCCCATGGACCTTTTACCCTCTTTACTGCCTACAGATACCTACAATTATGCCAACCCGTACCTTTTAAAAACATAAACCTATTGAATACCTATCTTCATTCAATTCAATAGCTATGAGTATACTCTAAAAGCCAGTGCCTTTTAAAAGGAGAAATAAATAATGAGAAGAAATAAAATTAAATAAATAAAAGTGAAACACAAACCTTTTGATCACTTTTGTACCTTCTTCTTTTTACCATCCCTTTTACCTTACTACCTTGTACCTTTTGCCTGGTTTTGTACCCAGTTTTGATCTTCCTTTTTTTCCTTCTTCATCTCACCCAGTTCATCTCTTCCCTTTTTCCTCCCTCATTTCTTTCCTTCACTCAGATCCCATGGACCTTTTACCCTCTTTACTGCCTACAGATACCTACAATTATGCCAACCCGTACCTTTTAAAAACATAAACCTATTGAATACCTATCTTCATTCAATTCAATAGCTATGAGTATACTCTAAAAGCCAGTGCCTTTTAAAAGGAGAAATAAATAATGAGAAGAAATAAAATTAAATAAATAAAAGTGAAACACAAACCTTTTGATCACTTTTGTACCTTCTTCTTTTTACCATCCCTTTTACCTTACTACCTTGTACCTTTTGCCTGGTTTTGTACCCAGTTTTGATCTTCCTTTTTTTCCTTCTTCATCTCACCCAGTTCATCTCTTCCCTTTTTCCTCCCTCATTTCTTTCCTTCACTCAGATCCCATGGACCTTTTACCCTCTTTACTGCCTACAGATACCTACAATTATGCCAACCCGTACCTTTTAAAAACATAAACCTATTGAATACCTATCTTCATTCAATTCAATAGCTATGAGTATACTCTAAAAGCCAGTGCCTTTTAAAAGGAGAAATAAATAATGAGAAGAAATAAAATTAAATAAATAAAAGTGAAACACAAACCTTTTGATCACTTTTGTACCTTCTTCTTTTTACCATCCCTTTTACCTTACTACCTTGTACCTTTTGCCTGGTTTTGTACCCAGTTTTGATCTTCCTTTTTTTCCTTCTTCATCTCACCCAGTTCATCTCTTCCCTTTTTCCTCCCTCATTTCTTTCCTTCACTCAGATCCCATGGACCTTTTACCCTCTTTACTGCCTACAGATACCTACAATTATGCCAACCCGTACCTTTTAAAAACATAAACCTATTGAATACCTATCTTCATTCAATTCAATAGCTATGAGTATACTCTAAAAGCCAGTGCCTTTTAAAAGGAGAAATAAATAATGAGAAGAAATAAAATTAAATAAATAAAAGTGAAACACAAACCTTTTGATCACTTTTGTACCTTCTTCTTTTTACCATCCCTTTTACCTTACTACCTTGTACCTTTTGCCTGGTTTTGTACCCAGTTTTGATCTTCCTTTTTTTCCTTCTTCATCTCACCCAGTTCATCTCTTCCCTTTTTCCTCCCTCATTTCTTTCCTTCACTCAGATCCCATGGACCTTTTACCCTCTTTACTGCCTACAGATACCTACAATTATGCCAACCCGTACCTTTTAAAAACATAAACCTATTGAATACCTATCTTCATTCAATTCAATAGCTATGAGTATACTCTAAAAGCCAGTGCCTTTTAAAAGGAGAAATAAATAATGAGAAGAAATAAAATTAAATAAATAAAAGTGAAACACAAACCTTTTGATCACTTTTGTACCTTCTTCTTTTTACCATCCCTTTTACCTTACTACCTTGTACCTTTTGCCTGGTTTTGTACCCAGTTTTGATCTTCCTTTTTTTCCTTCTTCATCTCACCCAGTTCATCTCTTCCCTTTTTCCTCCCTCATTTCTTTCCTTCACTCAGATCCCATGGACCTTTTACCCTCTTTACTGCCTACAGATACCTACAATTATGCCAACCCGTACCTTTTAAAAACATAAACCTATTGAATACCTATCTTCATTCAATTCAATAGCTATGAGTATACTCTAAAAGCCAGTGCCTTTTAAAAGGAGAAATAAATAATGAGAAGAAATAAAATTAAATAAATAAAAGTGAAACACAAACCTTTTGATCACTTTTGTACCTTCTTCTTTTTACCATCCCTTTTACCTTACTACCTTGTACCTTTTGCCTGGTTTTGTACCCAGTTTTGATCTTCCTTTTTTTCCTTCTTCATCTCACCCAGTTCATCTCTTCCCTTTTTCCTCCCTCATTTCTTTCCTTCACTCAGATCCCATGGACCTTTTACCCTCTTTACTGCCTACAGATACCTACAATTATGCCAACCCGTACCTTTTAAAAACATAAACCTATTGAATACCTATCTTCATTCAATTCAATAGCTATGAGTATACTCTAAAAGCCAGTGCCTTTTAAAAGGAGAAATAAATAATGAGAAGAAATAAAATTAAATAAATAAAAGTGAAACACAAACCTTTTGATCACTTTTGTACCTTCTTCTTTTTACCATCCCTTTTACCTTACTACCTTGTACCTTTTGCCTGGTTTTGTACCCAGTTTTGATCTTCCTTTTTTTCCTTCTTCATCTCACCCAGTTCATCTCTTCCCTTTTTCCTCCCTCATTTCTTTCCTTCACTCAGATCCCATGGACCTTTTACCCTCTTTACTGCCTACAGATACCTACAATTATGCCAACCCGTACCTTTTAAAAACATAAACCTATTGAATACCTATCTTCATTCAATTCAATAGCTATGAGTATACTCTAAAAGCCAGTGCCTTTTAAAAGGAGAAATAAATAATGAGAAGAAATAAAATTAAATAAATAAAAGTGAAACACAAACCTTTTGATCACTTTTGTACCTTCTTCTTTTTACCATCCCTTTTACCTTACTACCTTGTACCTTTTGCCTGGTTTTGTACCCAGTTTTGATCTTCCTTTTTTTCCTTCTTCATCTCACCCAGTTCATCTCTTCCCTTTTTCCTCCCTCATTTCTTTCCTTCACTCAGATCCCATGGACCTTTTACCCTCTTTACTGCCTACAGATACCTACAATTATGCCAACCCGTACCTTTTAAAAACATAAACCTATTGAATACCTATCTTCATTCAATTCAATAGCTATGAGTATACTCTAAAAGCCAGTGCCTTTTAAAAGGAGAAATAAATAATGAGAAGAAATAAAATTAAATAAATAAAAGTGAAACACAAACCTTTTGATCACTTTTGTACCTTCTTCTTTTTACCATCCCTTTTACCTTACTACCTTGTACCTTTTGCCTGGTTTTGTACCCAGTTTTGATCTTCCTTTTTTTCCTTCTTCATCTCACCCAGTTCATCTCTTCCCTTTTTCCTCCCTCATTTCTTTCCTTCACTCAGATCCCATGGACCTTTTACCCTCTTTACTGCCTACAGATACCTACAATTATGCCAACCCGTACCTTTTAAAAACATAAACCTATTGAATACCTATCTTCATTCAATTCAATAGCTATGAGTATACTCTAAAAGCCAGTGCCTTTTAAAAGGAGAAATAAATAATGAGAAGAAATAAAATTAAATAAATAAAAGTGAAACACAAACCTTTTGATCACTTTTGTACCTTCTTCTTTTTACCATCCCTTTTACCTTACTACCTTGTACCTTTTGCCTGGTTTTGTACCCAGTTTTGATCTTCCTTTTTTTCCTTCTTCATCTCACCCAGTTCATCTCTTCCCTTTTTCCTCCCTCATTTCTTTCCTTCACTCAGATCCCATGGACCTTTTACCCTCTTTACTGCCTACAGATACCTACAATTATGCCAACCCGTACCTTTTAAAAACATAAACCTATTGAATACCTATCTTCATTCAATTCAATAGCTATGAGTATACTCTAAAAGCCAGTGCCTTTTAAAAGGAGAAATAAATAATGAGAAGAAATAAAATTAAATAAATAAAAGTGAAACACAAACCTTTTGATCACTTTTGTACCTTCTTCTTTTTACCATCCCTTTTACCTTACTACCTTGTACCTTTTGCCTGGTTTTGTACCCAGTTTTGATCTTCCTTTTTTTCCTTCTTCATCTCACCCAGTTCATCTCTTCCCTTTTTCCTCCCTCATTTCTTTCCTTCACTCAGATCCCATGGACCTTTTACCCTCTTTACTGCCTACAGATACCTACAATTATGCCAACCCGTACCTTTTAAAAACATAAACCTATTGAATACCTATCTTCATTCAATTCAATAGCTATGAGTATACTCTAAAAGCCAGTGCCTTTTAAAAGGAGAAATAAATAATGAGAAGAAATAAAATTAAATAAATAAAAGTGAAACACAAACCTTTTGATCACTTTTGTACCTTCTTCTTTTTACCATCCCTTTTACCTTACTACCTTGTACCTTTTGCCTGGTTTTGTACCCAGTTTTGATCTTCCTTTTTTTCCTTCTTCATCTCACCCAGTTCATCTCTTCCCTTTTTCCTCCCTCATTTCTTTCCTTCACTCAGATCCCATGGACCTTTTACCCTCTTTACTGCCTACAGATACCTACAATTATGCCAACCCGTACCTTTTAAAAACATAAACCTATTGAATACCTATCTTCATTCAATTCAATAGCTATGAGTATACTCTAAAAGCCAGTGCCTTTTAAAAGGAGAAATAAATAATGAGAAGAAATAAAATTAAATAAATAAAAGTGAAACACAAACCTTTTGATCACTTTTGTACCTTCTTCTTTTTACCATCCCTTTTACCTTACTACCTTGTACCTTTTGCCTGGTTTTGTACCCAGTTTTGATCTTCCTTTTTTTCCTTCTTCATCTCACCCAGTTCATCTCTTCCCTTTTTCCTCCCTCATTTCTTTCCTTCACTCAGATCCCATGGACCTTTTACCCTCTTTACTGCCTACAGATACCTACAATTATGCCAACCCGTACCTTTTAAAAACATAAACCTATTGAATACCTATCTTCATTCAATTCAATAGCTATGAGTATACTCTAAAAGCCAGTGCCTTTTAAAAGGAGAAATAAATAATGAGAAGAAATAAAATTAAATAAATAAAAGTGAAACACAAACCTTTTGATCACTTTTGTACCTTCTTCTTTTTACCATCCCTTTTACCTTACTACCTTGTACCTTTTGCCTGGTTTTGTACCCAGTTTTGATCTTCCTTTTTTTCCTTCTTCATCTCACCCAGTTCATCTCTTCCCTTTTTCCTCCCTCATTTCTTTCCTTCACTCAGATCCCATGGACCTTTTACCCTCTTTACTGCCTACAGATACCTACAATTATGCCAACCCGTACCTTTTAAAAACATAAACCTATTGAATACCTATCTTCATTCAATTCAATAGCTATGAGTATACTCTAAAAGCCAGTGCCTTTTAAAAGGAGAAATAAATAATGAGAAGAAATAAAATTAAATAAATAAAAGTGAAACACAAACCTTTTGATCACTTTTGTACCTTCTTCTTTTTACCATCCCTTTTACCTTACTACCTTGTACCTTTTGCCTGGTTTTGTACCCAGTTTTGATCTTCCTTTTTTTCCTTCTTCATCTCACCCAGTTCATCTCTTCCCTTTTTCCTCCCTCATTTCTTTCCTTCACTCAGATCCCATGGACCTTTTACCCTCTTTACTGCCTACAGATACCTACAATTATGCCAACCCGTACCTTTTAAAAACATAAACCTATTGAATACCTATCTTCATTCAATTCAATAGCTATGAGTATACTCTAAAAGCCAGTGCCTTTTAAAAGGAGAAATAAATAATGAGAAGAAATAAAATTAAATAAATAAAAGTGAAACACAAACCTTTTGATCACTTTTGTACCTTCTTCTTTTTACCATCCCTTTTACCTTACTACCTTGTACCTTTTGCCTGGTTTTGTACCCAGTTTTGATCTTCCTTTTTTTCCTTCTTCATCTCACCCAGTTCATCTCTTCCCTTTTTCCTCCCTCATTTCTTTCCTTCACTCAGATCCCATGGACCTTTTACCCTCTTTACTGCCTACAGATACCTACAATTATGCCAACCCGTACCTTTTAAAAACATAAACCTATTGAATACCTATCTTCATTCAATTCAATAGCTATGAGTATACTCTAAAAGCCAGTGCCTTTTAAAAGGAGAAATAAATAATGAGAAGAAATAAAATTAAATAAATAAAAGTGAAACACAAACCTTTTGATCACTTTTGTACCTTCTTCTTTTTACCATCCCTTTTACCTTACTACCTTGTACCTTTTGCCTGGTTTTGTACCCAGTTTTGATCTTCCTTTTTTTCCTTCTTCATCTCACCCAGTTCATCTCTTCCCTTTTTCCTCCCTCATTTCTTTCCTTCACTCAGATCCCATGGACCTTTTACCCTCTTTACTGCCTACAGATACCTACAATTATGCCAACCCGTACCTTTTAAAAACATAAACCTATTGAATACCTATCTTCATTCAATTCAATAGCTATGAGTATACTCTAAAAGCCAGTGCCTTTTAAAAGGAGAAATAAATAATGAGAAGAAATAAAATTAAATAAATAAAAGTGAAACACAAACCTTTTGATCACTTTTGTACCTTCTTCTTTTTACCATCCCTTTTACCTTACTACCTTGTACCTTTTGCCTGGTTTTGTACCCAGTTTTGATCTTCCTTTTTTTCCTTCTTCATCTCACCCAGTTCATCTCTTCCCTTTTTCCTCCCTCATTTCTTTCCTTCACTCAGATCCCATGGACCTTTTACCCTCTTTACTGCCTACAGATACCTACAATTATGCCAACCCGTACCTTTTAAAAACATAAACCTATTGAATACCTATCTTCATTCAATTCAATAGCTATGAGTATACTCTAAAAGCCAGTGCCTTTTAAAAGGAGAAATAAATAATGAGAAGAAATAAAATTAAATAAATAAAAGTGAAACACAAACCTTTTGATCACTTTTGTACCTTCTTCTTTTTACCATCCCTTTTACCTTACTACCTTGTACCTTTTGCCTGGTTTTGTACCCAGTTTTGATCTTCCTTTTTTTCCTTCTTCATCTCACCCAGTTCATCTCTTCCCTTTTTCCTCCCTCATTTCTTTCCTTCACTCAGATCCCATGGACCTTTTACCCTCTTTACTGCCTACAGATACCTACAATTATGCCAACCCGTACCTTTTAAAAACATAAACCTATTGAATACCTATCTTCATTCAATTCAATAGCTATGAGTATACTCTAAAAGCCAGTGCCTTTTAAAAGGAGAAATAAATAATGAGAAGAAATAAAATTAAATAAATAAAAGTGAAACACAAACCTTTTGATCACTTTTGTACCTTCTTCTTTTTACCATCCCTTTTACCTTACTACCTTGTACCTTTTGCCTGGTTTTGTACCCAGTTTTGATCTTCCTTTTTTTCCTTCTTCATCTCACCCAGTTCATCTCTTCCCTTTTTCCTCCCTCATTTCTTTCCTTCACTCAGATCCCATGGACCTTTTACCCTCTTTACTGCCTACAGATACCTACAATTATGCCAACCCGTACCTTTTAAAAACATAAACCTATTGAATACCTATCTTCATTCAATTCAATAGCTATGAGTATACTCTAAAAGCCAGTGCCTTTTAAAAGGAGAAATAAATAATGAGAAGAAATAAAATTAAATAAATAAAAGTGAAACACAAACCTTTTGATCACTTTTGTACCTTCTTCTTTTTACCATCCCTTTTACCTTACTACCTTGTACCTTTTGCCTGGTTTTGTACCCAGTTTTGATCTTCCTTTTTTTCCTTCTTCATCTCACCCAGTTCATCTCTTCCCTTTTTCCTCCCTCATTTCTTTCCTTCACTCAGATCCCATGGACCTTTTACCCTCTTTACTGCCTACAGATACCTACAATTATGCCAACCCGTACCTTTTAAAAACATAAACCTATTGAATACCTATCTTCATTCAATTCAATAGCTATGAGTATACTCTAAAAGCCAGTGCCTTTTAAAAGGAGAAATAAATAATGAGAAGAAATAAAATTAAATAAATAAAAGTGAAACACAAACCTTTTGATCACTTTTGTACCTTCTTCTTTTTACCATCCCTTTTACCTTACTACCTTGTACCTTTTGCCTGGTTTTGTACCCAGTTTTGATCTTCCTTTTTTTCCTTCTTCATCTCACCCAGTTCATCTCTTCCCTTTTTCCTCCCTCATTTCTTTCCTTCACTCAGATCCCATGGACCTTTTACCCTCTTTACTGCCTACAGATACCTACAATTATGCCAACCCGTACCTTTTAAAAACATAAACCTATTGAATACCTATCTTCATTCAATTCAATAGCTATGAGTATACTCTAAAAGCCAGTGCCTTTTAAAAGGAGAAATAAATAATGAGAAGAAATAAAATTAAATAAATAAAAGTGAAACACAAACCTTTTGATCACTTTTGTACCTTCTTCTTTTTACCATCCCTTTTACCTTACTACCTTGTACCTTTTGCCTGGTTTTGTACCCAGTTTTGATCTTCCTTTTTTTCCTTCTTCATCTCACCCAGTTCATCTCTTCCCTTTTTCCTCCCTCATTTCTTTCCTTCACTCAGATCCCATGGACCTTTTACCCTCTTTACTGCCTACAGATACCTACAATTATGCCAACCCGTACCTTTTAAAAACATAAACCTATTGAATACCTATCTTCATTCAATTCAATAGCTATGAGTATACTCTAAAAGCCAGTGCCTTTTAAAAGGAGAAATAAATAATGAGAAGAAATAAAATTAAATAAATAAAAGTGAAACACAAACCTTTTGATCACTTTTGTACCTTCTTCTTTTTACCATCCCTTTTACCTTACTACCTTGTACCTTTTGCCTGGTTTTGTACCCAGTTTTGATCTTCCTTTTTTTCCTTCTTCATCTCACCCAGTTCATCTCTTCCCTTTTTCCTCCCTCATTTCTTTCCTTCACTCAGATCCCATGGACCTTTTACCCTCTTTACTGCCTACAGATACCTACAATTATGCCAACCCGTACCTTTTAAAAACATAAACCTATTGAATACCTATCTTCATTCAATTCAATAGCTATGAGTATACTCTAAAAGCCAGTGCCTTTTAAAAGGAGAAATAAATAATGAGAAGAAATAAAATTAAATAAATAAAAGTGAAACACAAACCTTTTGATCACTTTTGTACCTTCTTCTTTTTACCATCCCTTTTACCTTACTACCTTGTACCTTTTGCCTGGTTTTGTACCCAGTTTTGATCTTCCTTTTTTTCCTTCTTCATCTCACCCAGTTCATCTCTTCCCTTTTTCCTCCCTCATTTCTTTCCTTCACTCAGATCCCATGGACCTTTTACCCTCTTTACTGCCTACAGATACCTACAATTATGCCAACCCGTACCTTTTAAAAACATAAACCTATTGAATACCTATCTTCATTCAATTCAATAGCTATGAGTATACTCTAAAAGCCAGTGCCTTTTAAAAGGAGAAATAAATAATGAGAAGAAATAAAATTAAATAAATAAAAGTGAAACACAAACCTTTTGATCACTTTTGTACCTTCTTCTTTTTACCATCCCTTTTACCTTACTACCTTGTACCTTTTGCCTGGTTTTGTACCCAGTTTTGATCTTCCTTTTTTTCCTTCTTCATCTCACCCAGTTCATCTCTTCCCTTTTTCCTCCCTCATTTCTTTCCTTCACTCAGATCCCATGGACCTTTTACCCTCTTTACTGCCTACAGATACCTACAATTATGCCAACCCGTACCTTTTAAAAACATAAACCTATTGAATACCTATCTTCATTCAATTCAATAGCTATGAGTATACTCTAAAAGCCAGTGCCTTTTAAAAGGAGAAATAAATAATGAGAAGAAATAAAATTAAATAAATAAAAGTGAAACACAAACCTTTTGATCACTTTTGTACCTTCTTCTTTTTACCATCCCTTTTACCTTACTACCTTGTACCTTTTGCCTGGTTTTGTACCCAGTTTTGATCTTCCTTTTTTTCCTTCTTCATCTCACCCAGTTCATCTCTTCCCTTTTTCCTCCCTCATTTCTTTCCTTCACTCAGATCCCATGGACCTTTTACCCTCTTTACTGCCTACAGATACCTACAATTATGCCAACCCGTACCTTTTAAAAACATAAACCTATTGAATACCTATCTTCATTCAATTCAATAGCTATGAGTATACTCTAAAAGCCAGTGCCTTTTAAAAGGAGAAATAAATAATGAGAAGAAATAAAATTAAATAAATAAAAGTGAAACACAAACCTTTTGATCACTTTTGTACCTTCTTCTTTTTACCATCCCTTTTACCTTACTACCTTGTACCTTTTGCCTGGTTTTGTACCCAGTTTTGATCTTCCTTTTTTTCCTTCTTCATCTCACCCAGTTCATCTCTTCCCTTTTTCCTCCCTCATTTCTTTCCTTCACTCAGATCCCATGGACCTTTTACCCTCTTTACTGCCTACAGATACCTACAATTATGCCAACCCGTACCTTTTAAAAACATAAACCTATTGAATACCTATCTTCATTCAATTCAATAGCTATGAGTATACTCTAAAAGCCAGTGCCTTTTAAAAGGAGAAATAAATAATGAGAAGAAATAAAATTAAATAAATAAAAGTGAAACACAAACCTTTTGATCACTTTTGTACCTTCTTCTTTTTACCATCCCTTTTACCTTACTACCTTGTACCTTTTGCCTGGTTTTGTACCCAGTTTTGATCTTCCTTTTTTTCCTTCTTCATCTCACCCAGTTCATCTCTTCCCTTTTTCCTCCCTCATTTCTTTCCTTCACTCAGATCCCATGGACCTTTTACCCTCTTTACTGCCTACAGATACCTACAATTATGCCAACCCGTACCTTTTAAAAACATAAACCTATTGAATACCTATCTTCATTCAATTCAATAGCTATGAGTATACTCTAAAAGCCAGTGCCTTTTAAAAGGAGAAATAAATAATGAGAAGAAATAAAATTAAATAAATAAAAGTGAAACACAAACCTTTTGATCACTTTTGTACCTTCTTCTTTTTACCATCCCTTTTACCTTACTACCTTGTACCTTTTGCCTGGTTTTGTACCCAGTTTTGATCTTCCTTTTTTTCCTTCTTCATCTCACCCAGTTCATCTCTTCCCTTTTTCCTCCCTCATTTCTTTCCTTCACTCAGATCCCATGGACCTTTTACCCTCTTTACTGCCTACAGATACCTACAATTATGCCAACCCGTACCTTTTAAAAACATAAACCTATTGAATACCTATCTTCATTCAATTCAATAGCTATGAGTATACTCTAAAAGCCAGTGCCTTTTAAAAGGAGAAATAAATAATGAGAAGAAATAAAATTAAATAAATAAAAGTGAAACACAAACCTTTTGATCACTTTTGTACCTTCTTCTTTTTACCATCCCTTTTACCTTACTACCTTGTACCTTTTGCCTGGTTTTGTACCCAGTTTTGATCTTCCTTTTTTTCCTTCTTCATCTCACCCAGTTCATCTCTTCCCTTTTTCCTCCCTCATTTCTTTCCTTCACTCAGATCCCATGGACCTTTTACCCTCTTTACTGCCTACAGATACCTACAATTATGCCAACCCGTACCTTTTAAAAACATAAACCTATTGAATACCTATCTTCATTCAATTCAATAGCTATGAGTATACTCTAAAAGCCAGTGCCTTTTAAAAGGAGAAATAAATAATGAGAAGAAATAAAATTAAATAAATAAAAGTGAAACACAAACCTTTTGATCACTTTTGTACCTTCTTCTTTTTACCATCCCTTTTACCTTACTACCTTGTACCTTTTGCCTGGTTTTGTACCCAGTTTTGATCTTCCTTTTTTTCCTTCTTCATCTCACCCAGTTCATCTCTTCCCTTTTTCCTCCCTCATTTCTTTCCTTCACTCAGATCCCATGGACCTTTTACCCTCTTTACTGCCTACAGATACCTACAATTATGCCAACCCGTACCTTTTAAAAACATAAACCTATTGAATACCTATCTTCATTCAATTCAATAGCTATGAGTATACTCTAAAAGCCAGTGCCTTTTAAAAGGAGAAATAAATAATGAGAAGAAATAAAATTAAATAAATAAAAGTGAAACACAAACCTTTTGATCACTTTTGTACCTTCTTCTTTTTACCATCCCTTTTACCTTACTACCTTGTACCTTTTGCCTGGTTTTGTACCCAGTTTTGATCTTCCTTTTTTTCCTTCTTCATCCTGAACCCTTAAATTTGTTCCCTTTTTTGTCCCTGCTTTCCCTCATTCCTTTTCTTCCCTTGCACACTTGAACCTTATACCTCTTTACTGCTTCTTTTCCTTTTTTCCCCTTTTTTCTCAACTAGCTCCACCTTTTGCCTTGTTTCGACCCAACTCTCACCATTTTCTTGTTACTTTCATTTCAACACCAACCCTGTTACTCTTGAACCTACCGAATATACTTCATTCACTCCTACCTCACTTATTTTACCTATTTGCCTTATTCCCACTCCTTTTTCCATCCGGCCTATCCAGTTGCTTTTGTCCTTATTCAACTCTTCATCCTTCCATTTTCGCTTCTTCCGCCCCTTTCATCTCCTTTTGCTCATCCAGTTTGCTACATCACACTCCTACCAAGCATATTACCTTACCTTTACATTTGTACACCCACCTTTTTTTACCCACCCTTCTGCACTTTCTCGTTCTTCTATTTTGCACATATTAGCTACCGCTGAAGCCCATACCTTTACCTTTGCTTTAAACTCACTTCTTACCCTGCCCTTCCACTTTACCTATTCTCTCTACATTCATTTTCTCAGTTCATATTTCTTTGTCCCCAAATAAACTCAGACCTTTACATTTCCTTTTACCTCATCCTTCTCCCTTCACATCCTGGTTATTTCCCCTTCTCTGCCCATTCATTTTATTACCTCTGTCCCTATTAATTAGTCCACACACACTCATACCTTTACATTTCCTGTTACCTCTCTCCTTTTCCATTCTTTTCCTGTTGTATTTACCTCATTTGCTTTGTCCATACCTTTTCTTCCCTCAGCCCTTACATATAGACGACATACAGTATACCTCCGTTCCATGCTGAAAGTACAATTAATACCCATAGTAATCTCTACCTTTTGACCACACCTTTCAACTGCTTTCTTTTGGTCCATTTCTCCTCCACTTGCATTAACCATACCATTTCCATCCCTTCTGGTTCAGTACCTTCCTGTTTGTTTCACATCATCACAGCCTATTCCCACCAGTTCTTCCTGCTGTTACCTAAATTTTATTGTTACTAAAACACCTTGTCTTCTTTACATTTTGTCTCCTTTTAGTTCCAGTACCTTCCTGTTTGTTTCCCACCGGCTCAGCCAAATCCTACCAGTTCTTTCTTTGGTACCTAAATTTTATTATTACTACAAACACTCCTTCTTGTTGACCTTTTGCTTCTTCTAGACCCTGTTTGCTTCCCACCAGCTCGCAAAATCCTACCAGTTTTTCTGCATGCACCTTAATTTTACTATTTACAACCCCATTTCTTCTTTACCTATTGCCTCTCTTTTAGCCCACACACCTTTACATTTACCTGGAGAACACTTATTCATCGCCTCGCACTCCATACCTGTCCCTTTGCTCATCCCCAAACCTATTGCTTGTTTCACCCATACAGTACTTCTTACCGTACTACTATGCATTACCTATTGAACTCTTATATACCTTTACCCTCCTACATCTTTTCGATCACTTTACACAAACATATTAACCCTTCCGTTTATAATCCTTTATTTATTTCACACGATACAAACACTAACCTTTGCTCTTTCCTTTCCTGTCAATTTCATGGCTATGGTGTTTTGCAACATCCATTCCATTCTTCTAGCCCTTCCATTTGCTACAACCTTTCATGCTACCCTCTTGCTTCATTTACCCACAACCAACCATTTTTTTGCTCCTATATTGAACCCTGCTGTTGCCATTCTGCTTTTTTAGATACCTTAACTTTATTTATATTTTTTTATACTTTTCATACCTTCCCATTTTTTCACATTCCCCGTACATGAACAACATGTGCCCACCACTTCACATTCCCCTTTATTCATGTACCTACTTCTCTTGTTCGAAGTTGGAATGTTGCAAGTTGCCCACTGCAGTACACTTTGCCTTCCCTCTTGTTTTACATACACACAAACCCCCATCACAAACAGTAGCACATGAAACAACAGTTACTTTAATTTTGAGACCAACTGAGCGCATCTTAAAATTTAGAAAACGATAAATATAATACTAAAAAGGTATTATAGTTTAACATTGCAATATTTACAGTTTCATTGCATTAAAAGCTATGCATAAAAATCAACAAATAAAAATATTTTTTTATTTTGAAAACAAAAAAAAAATTCGATCGAATTTGTCTTACTTTTATTTTTAATGATTTTTAAAAATACATGTGTCAGTTTAAGAGATTATTACAAATAAGACAAAACCGACTATAATAAATTAAAGCCAATATGACTGATTTATTTTAAAGATTCTCAAAGCAGCTATTTTTAATTTTTTAAGGTCCAAGAAAAATTCAAAAATATTTAACAATCAATTCATCTTTGCAAGGATAACTAATTTTCCTTTTGAACATAATTCATGTGCAAAATTTCCAATTAATTTAAACCCATTTAAAGACACGTCGTTTTTGAAACCTTTACATTCTCTAAAAATTGAATAAATTCTGAGTTTTAAAAATTAATAAACGTTCATTTCGTTATACTCACCTAATTTTTAATTTACATAATTTCCCCTTCAAAATAAAATTTATGACCTCCTACCGGGTTCGAACCCATACCTCACTTAGGTTAAAGCTCATTGCCTTGTTACAAACTTTATTCGAAAAAAATAAACCTGTAAAAACAGCAACCAAAAGATTCATTGCTAAAATTCACTTCTAAAATAGAATTAGCACTAGAAAACAAAGTCCTTGAAATTAAATTAGTAAAATTCCAATATTCATCTCTAGGCTGTCCTATATCCATTTGGCAAGTTCTCACATCATGAAGAGATAAGATTTGAGCTCCATCATTCAAGTCAACTTTATAACCATTATATAATTTTGGGTTGTCAGAGGCTGTTATCTTAAAAAAACATTCTAATCTAAGAAACAAGAGAATCATTCCTTTATTTACTTTAAAAATTCCCAAAATTTAACCGAAATAATATACCATTAAACCAGCATCACAATTAAGTGCAACAGTAGCAAAGGAAACAACAGGTGTAGGCACGCATTCAGAAAACCACATTACTCTAATTTTATTTTTGATAAAGACATTAGAAGCCAATTGAGCGAATCTTAAAATATGTATTTTTGTTTAAATATTTTTGAGCCTTTAAATAATTATAGGATTCCAAAAAATCTTAGTCAAATTCTTTAATATTGCTTAATTATTTGTAAAAATCAAATATAAACCGTGAGCTATTATGGCATCCATCAAAGCCAAGTACAATTAAAAGTATTTTATTGTCTCCTCTACTGCCTAAGTCTTCAAGTACATATCGGTCAAAGCCGCGAGAAAGTTGACTAATCGCAAGATCAGTTAATTGAGCAAATCCTGGTCCCATTTTGATACGTACTCCTTTTTACACTATTTAACGAATATAATTTAAAATTAACCTGCTGTTCCAAAAACATCTCCAAAATTATTTAACACAGACAAATTGTTACCACAGAAAAGTAATTTCAATTGTTTACATGCTTCTCCATCCACATAACAGAAAGGAACCTAAACTTAAGAATTTATATTACCATTAATAAACTTGAATTAAAAACAACATCTCTTTCTAGGCTTGATTAACCCTTCATATTTTTCCAACTTTTTTTTACAAACCTTAACACTAACAATGCTTCCATCCTCTACTAATGTATCAGCAATTCTTCCCATAGATTGTTCATGACTCAACCCTAAAAAAGAAGAATATAAAAGTATTTTTACATGATGTTGATGACTTTTTTCATTATTATGTTCATGTGTAGATGAGATACAAATTAAGAGGAAATAAGCAAAGAAAACGGGTACTCATTTTTTTTTTAATTTTAGTGAACCTGGAAAAAGGAATTAAAATGGCATTAAGATAAGAAAATTGAGGTAATAGACCGAATAGATTTAAATCGATTTTTTAAAATTTTATCGAACATTAAATTTATTTTTAATTGAGCTGTTATTAAATAGTTTGAAATCACCAGAATATATATTTTTTAAATAGTCAATAAAATTTTGTAAAAATTTGTTAAATGCGAAGGAGATCACAGTCATATGTAAGTGAAGAAAATAAATAATTTAAGTAATTGGGTCAAAAATATATAAGGTCATTATTTAAGGAGGGTTTGTCCTTTTGGTATAAAAATTCTAAGATGTAGAAATTCGTTCATTTAAATAGAATACAGACCCTCCGAAGCTTAATTCGAAAGTATTCAAAGTATATAAATTATGTCAATGAAGGTCATTAAATGAGGAAGACAAGTTAAGATGGCTATTTATAGAGATGTCTCGAGATTAGAAATCATAACTACACATACATAAACAGAAAAAAGCCATCAAAACCTCTTTCATTATTTACCGGAATTTTCTTTAAAAACTTGAGAACGGATGCTATCAATAATGTAGGACATGTTCTTTACGTCATTATTTAAATTGTTTACGTCGTTATTTAAATTGTTTAATGAAAGTTTTAACTCGTTCAAGTCAGCAAGGCCAGCGTACACACTCGTGCCGATTGAATAAAGAAGGACTACAGTTGCCACTCCAACGCCTACAATAGTAAACACCGCCACGATTAGTGTCAACCAGTTGGCTAGACTTGGTACAGTGTGCAAACATTGATTATGCACCTAAAATCAAGATTTTTCTTGCCCTCTGGAAATAAATTTTTTCCGTAGGGATAACGAAAAAGTAACCCAACTGCCACAACAAGGACCAATCCCATACCAAAGTGATAACTCTGATAATAAAAAATGAGCTTAAGCTCCATAATCAGAAAAATGACTCCTTTCCATGATATTTAAAATACCTTCTCTGATTGAACACCATCCTGCTTTGCCGAACACACCCTCATTAATTCTACTAGAGTTGTGGCATTCCGATACACACCTAAAAATAAAAAGAAATCAAAAACTACATTTATTAAATGTTTCGAACTTTAGTTATTTAAAAGGAATTTCTCTTATTAAATTATTGAAATTTATATTCAACCAGTCCTAAGTGTAAATAAGCCAATACTAAACTATTTAGATCAAAAATATAAATGTTTAGCTGGGACATAATTGTGATAAATAGCAAAGCCCGTTCAAAAAATAACAAACGGAGACCAATTAACAGATTAAAAACCTTGAAAGGCTTGCTTCTGATCAGAAAACTCGTCTTTAGCTCCCTTCCGAACTATGTCACCGCCTTCATCGAACTTAACTCCAGGAGCGATATTTGTTGTGGAGGATGAGGTCATATTTAGTTTTTTTATGTAAGACTGTCAAAAATCTAAATGAATTTTTTAAGAAACGTGTATAAAGATTAAATAATTTGTATAAAGATTAAATAATTTGTATAAAGATTAAATAATTTGAAATTTAAAACTTTAAAAGTTAGATAGATGTTCAATAAATAAAAGCAACAAAGAATTTATTGACTATTACAAAACTTAATAGTTAAAAACTGTTAAACTCAGAAAGATTTGAAAGCGTTTAACAAACAACGAAATAAAAAAACAAAGAAAAAAATCAATATTGCAAAGTCAAGTGAGTGCGTCCACCTGAGAGCCACTAGCAGCCGCCAATTAATTGCGGAAAAAGAAGCTAGAAAACAAGTGAATTAATCCTCAAAATAAATAAATTAAATCTTTCATTAAGGACTAATAAGTCCATATTTTTCTGGTTTTAATAAATTGTTCACAAATAAATTTCTAATTGATTAATTCAGCTTCTATTTGCTCCAAATCACTAAAATTTAAATTAAATATAAATTTTTTTATTTTCTTCTATTTACTTTTCAGTTTTTCCTGGTTCATTTTTTAATTCAATATAATATTTTATTTTTGATTCTGTTCTACTTGGCCGTAATGTTATTAGACTGCCTGTTGTTAATGTAAAAGTTATCATATCTGAAGAATTACTTAAAGGAAGAATTGCTTTGTTATTAGGTTGGGAAGAGTCAAAACCTATAAAATTAAGGTTAATTAAAGAAAATTCAGAAAATACAAAAACACCAAATTAATATTACGCAGTATTTAAATCCCTAACATATTTAACCATATATTTATCATCCAATGAATCCCCTCCAGTATACAAAGCAAACCGCGAATGTAGCAATTAAGAAACTATTTGGGTAGACACATCACTGTTAAGCATATAAACATTTTCTGAAGGGCTTTGAGGATTGCGTTAACTCCAGGGGGTCCAAATCCACCAGATTGGCAAAGTACCCCTTTCACTGCCGGTAAATACGTGCCAACTCCACTGAAAATTTTTAGATAAATTTTTAAAGGTTCAGAAAGTGACATAATAGAAGTCTGGATTTACAATTTCCCTTCACCCCGATACGTTTTCAATTAAATAATCAACTCAAAATTATTAGAAAACAATTGGCATAAAAAATAAGTTTTTGTGTTTAACGATTTTTATATTAGTTTCAATTTCTTCTCATTATTTATTTCTCCTCTTAAAAAGGTACTGGCTTTTAGAGTCTACTCATAGCCATTGAATTGAATGAAGATAGGCATTCAATACCTTTTGGTTGTGAAAAGGTACAGGTTGCCGTAGATCTTAGGTACGTGTAGGCATAGGCTTGGAATAGACATAGGCATAGGATTGGAATAGACATAGGCATAGGTTTGGAATAGACATAGACATAGGTTTAGACTAGACATAGGCATAGGCTTGGGTGTGCATAGGTTTGATTAGGCATAGACTTGAGTACCCGTAGATTTAACTCGTTGTAGACATCATTAGACTGGCCTCCATAGATAAAATTTACCGTAGATTGGTTACCATAGACATAGAATCGTATACATTGATTACCATAACACTTGGATACCCTAGATAATTCTTACATGAAACATTGGAAACCTTAGCCATTGATTATCGCAACACTTTACTGCCGTAGATGCTAATAACATGGCTATTGATTTATGTAGCCATCGATTCCTTCTTACATTGAGACCCGTAGATATTGCCTCCCTTCGACTTTAGTTACATTACCCATTGATACCTCGGTTGTTTGGCTCCCTTATGATAGCTCCCTTAGATTGTTTTCTCTAGACATTGATTCGTTAGACAATGATTCATTGGACATATTTTTCCTAGCATTGAGTCATTAGACATGATTCATTCGGTTTGCCTCTTTTTTCTACAATACTGCTTATTGATTAATCACTTAAACTTTGTTAACCATATACATGGGCTCTATAACATTGATCCCTTGAATATTTACGCGTACTAACACATGACACCTAAACCGAGAAATCCACAGACCGCTTTTAAAACCAGACAAACTTCTTAATCATGATAATTTAATATAAACCTGTCAATAATCTCCATGTTTCACAGCTTTACATGCACACCATTTTCAGAACTTTTTCAATCACATAAGTTACGGCCAACCATCACAGCTTCTTTCGATCTTCGATTCGTACGTCTTGGTAGAAATCTTCACCTTAATCAGATTGGTATTATAATTTTATCAACATTAATTAACTAACTTTTAGAGATGACCCGAAAACCCTATTCTTCATAGAAACCGGGTAACATTTACTAACCCACACCGAATCTAACGTAATATTTGAAACATCAAGCCCAGATCTTCAGTCTATGAATCAAAATCATAAAATTTACATTAAGAAAAGCCATAAATTTTTTTCTTCCTTAAAAAAAGCTCATTTTAATAAAAGTAAACCTGCTAATTCGTTTTTTTTTCATGTAAAAAGCCAAAACTCTATTCCGCAAAAGCCAAACATATGGATTGCCAATATCACAATAATAATTCGTTTTTATTACTCAGATACTTGGCACATTTGGTTTTATTCTCACAAATATCATTGTCCGATTTTTCTGAAAATTATAAAATGAAACAAAAACTAAATGTTAATGAAAAAATATTAAACCTTAACTTGATATGCTTTCACCGAAAAAATTGTTAAAAAATATTAAAAAATGTTGATGCATAATAGTCAATTCACATACTAAAACGAAGCCTCTCTAAAAAAATAATGTTTATGTACAATTAGCAATTCACATGCAATAAGGCCACGCCCTCTCAGAAAATTTAGTCAAGACACAAACTACCACACATATTCACGAAATAGCTTTTTATCTAAAGAAAAAAGAAAAAAACAAAACTGCAGTTAGAGTCTAATTATTCACCTATATTTTCTTGGAATTGTATCCCCTTTCATTTTTCCAAATCGTGCTTAAGAATTAAATTCTATTTTTTTTATTCCAGGATATTTCTATATAAATGGTTGCTACTTTTGAGAAATTAGTTAAAACTGATGGAAAGGCTCCAGATGAATTGGAGAAACAAGTAGCTACTGCTATTGCTGAGTTGTCTCAAACTAATGGAGAGATTAAGAACCAGCTGAGTGAACTTTACTTCGTTGGAGCGCAGGTTATTTAAGTATATTCATTTTTCATCCATTATTTTAGCAATTCGAGTTTGGAAACAAGAAATGCATCCTTATTTGGATTCCTGTTCCTCAGCTGCGAGACTATCAGAAAATACATCCAAAGTTAGTGCGCGAATTGGAAAAGAAAATGAGCGGATGCCACATTATCTTTATCGCAAAGGTTAGCATTTCGCTACTTAAAAAGAACATTTTGATACCTAGCCTTCTTTTAATAACATTAATAGAAACCATTAATTTAATCTCAATTATAAATTTAAAAGTAAAACATTGCTTTTATATAAATTGCAATTTATATAGCGCCGCATTTTGCCGAAGCCGCAACGCGGTAAGAATCGAAAACCTCTTGGCCAAAAGCGCCCGCGCTCACGAACTCTTACTGCTGTTCACGAATCTATTCTCCAGGACGTTGTTTATCCTGCTGAAGTTGTTGGGAAAAGAACTCGTGTCAAGTTGGATGGCAAACAAATTATTAAGGTTTTCATTTCTTCTTATCCGAATTCATGTATTTACTATTGCATTTAGATTCATCTTGACAAGGCGCAACAGACAACTGTAGAACACAAGGTCGATACATTCTCATACCTCTACAAACGTCTGACAGGAAAGGAAGTCGTTTTTGAGTTCCCTGAACCATTATTTTAGACCGGATATTTGTTACAAAATTTTGTTAACGTTCTGTAAACAAGTTTTTTTTGAGTAAAGATAAAAAGAAATTAAACTGTGATAGAACTATGATAGATACCATACTAAATAAAAAGGAAAGAAACCGGGTTTATATAATCACATTCTTTGATGTTTAGCCTAGATTGACACAGTCATGTTATGCTTGTGACGAAGCGAATAATGTCTAAATATCCAAAATTCCAGCGATCCTAAGAGAAGAGGTATCGCAAATATAATCCTTTCCATGCATAGTCGCAACTCTTCCTAAAATAGAGTTTAAACCAGAAAAATCAATTTAGGACCGTCCGAATCTGCTCCTTCTGATAAAGTACATAGCCGTTCCGGTTTAATAAATATACAATAATTACAGGAGCAATTGAGATTGCTGGTTTTGTTATTAAAGCATTTAAACTGAATATTAACGAAGACATTGGGTTCCTGTTCAAAAAACATTTTTAATGCTAATTTTTCAAAACAACCTCCTAGAGTTCCTAGTCTTATCATCTTCAATTACCTCAGAAAGCAAAATGTTGAATAAAGGAGATGTAGCATGAACAGTTATGCTGGTTAAAAATAAAGTAAAACGCTATATCTAATCAAATGGGGGATAGTATATATGCGCAGACCCATTGCATAATAAAATCAAAAATAAAATAAAAACCTGTCAATAAGCATAAACAATATTACTACATAGGCTGAAGACGAAAACATATATAAACTGGCAGAAATGACTGATGCAATTATTCCGTAAAAGTATACTTTATATGCACCATTTCGAAGTAGAAGTTTGTCGTTTCCAATTATTAAAATCTATAAAGAAATAATAGACAATGATTTTACAATTATGACATTGAAGGTTATGTAAACCAACCCTTACATATTTTAAATGTATGACCTGTGGTAGTAATGTGCATGCTGCAAAAAACGCACTTAGTTGTAGTGACCCTTTTGGCAGTATAGTCTGTGGTATTAGAATATCGGTGGCAATTGCTGCAAAGTTCATATGAGCAGTTGATCTGTAAAATTAGATAAATGTCTTTTATTAGAATAGATATTGCCTGCAAATATGCACAAAGTTGGTAAAAACAACGTGTTGAAAATTCTTCGATAATAAAACTTCCTTAAATTTAAATGCTGTTAGAATGTCAGGAAGATATAATAAACTACCTTTGTTAGCGCATAAATTTCGGACCAATTTAAGTCATTCGAAGTGCAATCAGTATTATTATCTGTATGTTCAGTCTTTTCTGAGATCAGAATTTCACTTAAATCAGCTGTATTATTCAAATTTGTCATTCGCCCAGTCATAAACAAACACACAAGCGAGATCAACGACAAAATTATACAAACACATTGAAAAGCTTCAAAATTCTAGGTTAAAAATTTTTTTTAATAACAATGATAATATTTTTAAATAAACTCTGTCCCCTAACAATAAGTTATCTAAACGTTCATAAAATAATTGAGAAATAAGGAAACCTAATAGTTTAACCATGAGAATATTTTAAATACCTCAAGACTGTGCGAAACTTTCTCTGAAACATTACAGATAAATAAAATATATAATATACAACCTGTAATCGTTATTACATTAACAGAACAAAGAGAAGCTAGCTGTGCATACTTGATACCTTAAATAAACTTGAATGATTTCGATTTGTAAAAAATCAATTTAAAAAAAATTATTCCCTTTTACACGTTTCCTATGATCTCTAGTAGTATCTGAATATAAAGCTGACCATGCCACACCTATACAACTAAAAAAACGTAATGTCAATAATCAAATGTTTCGCTAGAATATTTGATATAAACCTTATTTACCTAAAGAAAGCATCGTAAAAAAATAATGAAACGATCAAGTGTAATCCTTCAACATATGGAGGTGAATTTGAATGATGCCAAGGAAACCAGGTGATCAAAAAGGAGATTACAAATAATGGTCCAAAGTAAGTAAAAATTCTTGCACGATTCTGCATCCAAGTCCCACTCACATCCTGAATGCAAATAATAACTCCTGCAAAAAAAAACAACCTGTAAATAACCAAATAAAGGATCGTTAATTGCATTCCATATAAGAAATAGAATTTGAGCCAAATTAAACCAGTATTCATTAACTTGGAATATGTTGAGAAAAACCTAGAATGCTCGGCTTCAAAACATAATTAGAAATGTATAAATACCTTTACGTAGTAAAAGTTAAAAGCTGTGTGTAATAAGCCGAGTCCAAAATTTCCAAGAAAAATAGCCAATACGTAAGAATAATCATTCCGACTCTGCCTCATCTAATACGAATTTGCCAACACCCAGTTTAAATAATTTACAAATCCATGTGCTAGACTCAACTTTAGACTCAATTGGCCTTTCATCTTTTCTTCTTTTTCGAGCATTTCTCTATTTTTTTAAAAATGATTTTATTAATCATCAATTAAAATTTAAAAACATTTTAGTTATAATTTAACCGTTACGAATCTCTTGCCATCAGCCTAGTCATATATATATATATTAATTTCGCCAAATATGGATGGGATCAATAATCTCACAAGAACAAATATGGATGGAAGTCATAAAATTAATTACTGGTGGGACAAATTATGGCTACCCCTTTTCATTGTAAGATTTAAATATTAACCATCTTCATTTTCTGTTTTTAGACTTTGTCTTCCTTTATTTTTTTTCGACTTCTTCAGTTTATTGTAAGATGGTATCTCTTTGGCAAATGGACATTCCGGACATTTAGTTACTTCAAAATTCGTACATTCCGTAGAAATCGAAATAAAAACATGGACAGTAAATCTCTTCAGGTAGCTTAACTTTGTGATGGACATTTGTATGTTTTTGTTTTCAGCTTGTCCCACCCAATAAGAAATGGCGCATTTCGAACGAAATTGTTTCATTGTTTCACTCAGTGCTGTCAGGTTTATGGGCCCTCTATATTTTGGTTAATATAGAAGAATACATACATAATGAGCAGAATACCCTTATAACTGTGCGAACGAAGAGTGCAGAATATTTAGTAAAATTTCCGCTAATTTTATTAATAAATAACACATTTTTAGGTTTTAATGTCGTTCGGTTATCTCGTCCATGATTTTATTGATCTAGTTGTAAATGAACGTTCTGCGCGCATAATAGAACTCCTATTTCACCATGTTGTTGTACTTACTGGTTTTACGGTCACTCATCTGACTGAGAAGTTTCTGTACATTGTTGTCATCGGTTTACTTATGGAAGTTAACAGGTTCATACGTTGTTTTTTAGAACAATTTATATTTTTGGACAATAATGTGTTAATTGAAAAATGTATCAATCATGAGTATTTTAAATTATGCAAGTGATGTTTTATAATTTTAGCGTTTTTTTGCACACCCGTTCACTGATGAATCTCTATCGACAGAAAAAGAATTCAACTGCATTTAAAATAGGTAATTTTGACTTAACCATTGTTTTACAAATTTTTATTTGAGTCGCAATTCTTAATATTTCTACTTTCATTCTGTTTCGGCTTTTCGTGAGTGGAGGACTAATAGGTATATTACGAATCAGCATTATAAAAGTTTATGTTTATTAGTTTGGCTCTTATACCATTATACTAGCGGATTGGTTGAGTGGCATTTGCTGGTAGTTAATAGCATTCTTGTTATCTCACTTACTACCACAAACTGTGTGTTATTTTATCGCGTTCTGGCTGCAGATGGACTTCTTGGTGCGACTAAAGCGCGTACTTTAAGTTCAGACAGAAAGGATAAAAGGCACGGAACATCCGCAGAAAACATTGAATCTGGACGTGAAACAACTGCTAATCGACCAGAAACGGTATTCTAACTTTTCTAAAAATTATTTATCAAATTTCACCCTCAGGAAGAGAAAGGATATGATTCTGATCTTAGTTCTAATGATGAAGACGACACATCAGACACAGCTGATAATAGAAAGGCCGAAGGAAACGGTTTATCAAATTTTAATCATTACATCGAAGTGCCGACGCAGCCGACAAATTCACAGGAAATTTTTGTTGTGAGTGCTGCACATTAGTCGATAAATGCGATGTATCATACTAAAATTATTGTAATCATGAGAGGAACAGGCGTAGTCAGCAACTTCTTGAAAAGTCTAGTAAGAATAAATTTTAAGCTGTTACTGGCATACAAAAGTACTGGCTACGCTTATGATGCTCTAACTGTGCACATATATAATACGTGTCCTTAGTAATGTTACACAGGTTGGGGCCATTAATACAAAATACCTTTTTTGTCTATTAAAATGTTTTCATATATTAACTTAAATAAAAATGCTTACTGGCCTCAACGAACATTGTATAACATTTAATTATTGATGATGTACATTTTTTGTCATTTATTTATGGTCGTACACATAATGTTGTAAAAGTAAAAAATATATTGTCTACTTTTGATTAAACACTCTCAGGTTCGGCATCCACTACCTTGAACCTAAATAAGTTTTTTCCTACAGTTTCACATTAGTTTGATTAACAAAATAGACATTTTGACCTTACGTTGAAAGAACAACTCACCATTCCCCACATTCACAGCGTCGCGACCTCCCATCGTTTTTTATGATCCAATAATTCACATGCTTGCTGTCCTTTTCACCTTAATCCGAATTTTTCATTATCGTGTCTAAAACAAAAACTTACAAATGCATCCAACGACCTTGTTTTCGCCGGCCTGTGCATACACCTTAATGTACAATAATAGTGTAAATAAAATATTGCAAACCAAGTTCGGTATTTCACGCGTTGAATAAGGTAGTCGAAAGTAAATTTTTGACTGATACCTCTAAAGCTTATTATAATTGCATAATCAAGTATCTAGTTACTCACGTCAACACCTCGGGACTTCTCCAATATTAATCTTATTGCACGAGAATCGGCACCAACTCCCATATACGCATAATCATGCGAATCTATAAATACGGAAAACTATAAATTTTTATAATTGCCAACCGAGTTCTGTCGAATACCCTCGCTTAACTATTTGTTGCATATTGTAAAAAATTTTTAATTGTAAAAAACTTGTTCGCAAAACATGCGCATTTCCATGTATGGCTGATAAAGTAGAACAATGCAAAGCCATTATATTGTTTAAATAAAAGTATAGTTAAACATATAAACTTTTACACACCAACTTTAGGTATTATTAGTATAAAACTAACCAAGAATAAAGCTGGGAAGAGATATGTAAACTATCTATTTATTTTACAGTCCAAATATTTAATAAAACATCAATGAACAAGATCAACGAAATTTATTGTTCCTATCAAATTCATTATTAATTCTTATACGCTCTCCATGTCTGCGTCCACCGCTTTGAACCTGAAACATATGAGACGGTTTTTAATTTTTTATCATATAATACCAATGCCCACACTCGCACCGATGAGGCTTACCATCTTTGCGAATAACCCATTCCATCAGATAAGAAGCATCTGGTTCACCTATTAAATGATAAAAAAAATAACCCTATTCATGAAAACCTTTCATAAAAAAGGAAAGGTATCTTTCAATAAGTTAAAGCAAGTAATTTTAGTTTAAACAAGTAAAGGTTATAGAGTAAGATACAAATAATAAACAAACATTTGCAAACAACATTCTTCTCATTAAAATGACATGGCACTAAATTTGGATAGTCATGAGTACTATTTTCCGCCCGATAGTATATTTTTGGTTCATAACGCTAAAATAGACCATGTACATTATCTCAAAATTAACGATGCTATTTCTACGGACTTTTTGATTTAAAGTTTTTTGCGGATGTTTATTTTTCTTTTTCCAGTAGTAAATCACATCAGTACATTCTTTTTTATTTAATGAATAGTTACTAATATTAAATATAGGGTCTGTTAACATCTAAAAAAATATGTGGTTGAACCCTCACAGAATCGTGATTATCTGCACGAAACGAGTGTGCCAAAATGGCCTGATGAAAACAAACAGAGTAGTTCCGAACTGAATTAAGGGAAAACCTTGTCCGCAAAAAACCATGTTATCCAAAACAGTCCGTAGAGATTTGAAAAATAACAATAAAACTAACATCATCACCCATGAGGCGAGCAATGATCATCTTTTTTTCATATCCATATGCTTGCTCAATTGAATCCGGCAGTTCACCTACATATTTGATATAAACAGAAAATGAAAATAAAATTAACCATATTCCTTAGGATCGGCGGTAAGTGGAAGATTTCCACCAATTGCCTCAGACTTGATTGAAGACATGGACCTATGTGCAGGAATTAATTTTCCATTCAATTTTGGCACAGATAATGTAACCAAGGTTTTTAAAATTTGAGCCATTTAGAACTCTTAAAAATAAAAATTATTACTAATTATATAACTATAATCTATGAAAAATAAACAATACAATAAATTATTGAAAAAATTTTGATAAATAGGCAATATAAAATCAGTTTTTGGTGAATTTCGCCTAGTCAAAAGCTTATTAGAGACAAAAATAGAGAAAATTTATTTACTCTGCTTTAATTGAGTATGACTCCCCGACTCAATTGCGTCTGGGCGTTTGAGTCTAGCGACAATATTTGAAGATGTTTATGATAAATAAGGATTACTTGGCAAAGATACATAGTAGCAAATTAATTTTTACATTTTCGACGGATTTAATGCTTGAATTTGATTTAAAAAAAAATTTTAAAATTAACTTCAAAGAAAATATAAATCTTTAATTAGATATTTAACTACTATATACTACTTTAGATCTATTTAAAAAATGTAGAATTAAAACCCCTACTCCATTATTTCAATGTTTTCACTCGTGTCACATAAAAACGTATATCGACCTAAAACGCATGTATATATGCTTGAAGGCACATGCACCGACCGGCACAT
Organism: Meloidogyne graminicola; assembly: GCA_036172905.1. NCBI lineage: Eukaryota > Metazoa > Nematoda > Chromadorea > Rhabditida > Meloidogynidae > Meloidogyne > Meloidogyne graminicola. The sequence continues at coordinate 64,201 of JARPZY010000009.1, forward strand.
TGTTTGGCAATTTCTCCATGTTTTTCTTTTTGTGCCTTCCAACGCTTATACTAAGCTTTTCTCCATTTGTCACTTTCTCATAAAAATGCCATACATACTTACATGCATCTGCCTCTATAAAAATAAATTGAAACAAAAAGCTTCTTGGTTATTTCTTATTTGTCATTTACTTATCTCGACTTTTTACCTCTTACTTATGAGATTGCCGTACTAGATTTCTCAAATTCGCAAGATCGTGTATAATATCGAAAAAATTTCAGGTTATTGAATTAATCATAATCTATAGAACACACACGAGTATAAATTATTATATCCTTATTATACTGAACTTGCGAATTTGCAATAAAAAAAATATTGTAAATGTTCGAGAATGAAGTTTTCGCAATGACCAAAATTTATTAAACACGCGACTGATTTAAGAAACGCGCAAAAATTTAAAATTGAATATAAGAGGTGGTCGGGGTTCTTATCGAGTAAATTTTGGGTGCAAAAATACATATTCAGATTACCATTAAAAACCCTTGAATCAAGACAAGCGTTCGGAAAGCCCTAACATTTATTATTCTTTCTCGTTAAGGCTAAAGCAAGAATGTAGATAATGAGAAGGGCCTAAATTTATCTGACGTTTTAAAATGATAGCTCGAGATGAAAATGGTTTCACCAATAATGTGGTGAATAGTTTGGCTAATAATGTAAAAAGATGCTCGTCAACCGATAGTAATGGATTCCCAGTGAAGGACGCTGATGCAATTAAACTTTTTGTGGGACAGGTATTGTAATTTTTAATCACTTCACTTTTCGTTGCAATAATAGCTCTTTAAGTATCTTTAAATGCGAATATATTTAATAAATTTATTTATGAAAAAACATTTTTTGGCTACAATTCTAACAATAAGTTTTAAAATTAAAGATACCCAGAAATTTGGAGGAAAAAGACCTACGACACATGTTTGAATCCTTTGGAAAAATATTTGAATTTACTATTCTGAAAGACAAATATACTGGAATGCATAAGGTAAAGAGAGTTGAAGAGATCTATAAATATATTTATAAAGAATAAACTATAACTCCTATAGCGATTTAATTTTTAGGGTTGCGCGTTTTTGACTTATTGTCATCGTGAAAGTGCTTTAAAATGCCAAACAACACTACATGATCAACGCGCATTACCAGGAGTATGTATTTATAACTCATATATGTTTTATCCAAACAGATGAATCGACCTATGCAAATTAAACCTGCGGACACCGAGAGCCGTAGCGGTTCACCAAAGCAAAACACTGAGGATAGAAAATTGTTTGTAGGCATGCTATCAAAGCAGTATAATGAGGATCAAGTTCGCGCTATGTTTTCTCCATATGGAAGTTATTTGTCTTTTAATTATTTTACCGATGATTGTTTGTAGGTATCGAAGAGGTGACGGTACTCAGAGGAGCAGACGGTATATCCAAGGTTTGTTTTACTTGTGTTTTACTTATACTTAAAAAAAATTTTTTAGGGATGCGCCTTTGTTAAATACTCAAATGTGAGTTATATAAAACTATTAACTTAAGTATGTATAGGCAGCCGAGGCAGAACGTGCCATTCTTTCTCTTCATGGATGCCAAACAATGAAGGGAGCATCAAGTAGTCTAGTCGTTAAATTAGCCGATACAGAACGTGAGCGCCAAATGCGACGAATGCAACAAATGGCTACACAATTAGGACTGCTTAATCCATTAGCAGGAAACGTTGCCCAATTAACGACAGCTCAACAAAACCAACAGTTGTTGTCTGCAAGTAGCCAAGCATCCATTCCTGGCTACGCCGGTTCTTTCCTACCAAATTCATCCAATTTGGGCGCTTCCAGTATTCTTGGGCAATTAGGAGTAAATATTAATTAAAACCTTATTTTTGAACGAGTTTCAGATTATTCAAGCTCAAGCTGCGCAAGCCCAACTGATTGCAGCCGCCTCTATGGCACACCAACAAATAATAAATCCAGCAGCAGCTATGGTAGCAGCGGCACTAGGACCAAGCTTTATGCCCGCACTACAGCATCCGGTTAGACCTATAAGAATTTGAATATTATCGATAAGAATTGCTGTTATAATTTACAACTTTAAGCCCCATTTAACTTCAACCGACCTCTTTCCGGCTATATCTAGTCAGCACCCAACCGGTTGTTCGTCAAATGCTGCCTCCGGATTATTAGCAGCTGTCGGAGGAGGAATACATGCTTCTAAAAGCGGCATTTCTTCTTTGCAATTGTTGAAGCAACAAACTAAACTTACAACACCTTCCTCGGCTTCAACGACAGGACAATGTTGTCCGATATCAGAATCAGCCACCAACCCAGCTATATCAGGCGGATACCCATCTCAACAGACGGCATCTTTTCTACAAACATTAAATAGTCAACAAATCATACCTGAGATCGACCAACACCAACCGTTAAATTGTAGAATATTATTTAACTACTGTTTTTATTCTAATATAGTCCACCTCGAATAGAATCCCACCCTCCAATATAACCCTCGAATGTTTCACGTCACGTTAAAAACATGGTTTTTGCCGATTTAGGAAATGTTTCTATCTAACAAATGTGCTAAAAATATAATATAATGGGCCTATATTAGAATAAATACGGTATATACACACATATGTAATTTATCGGATTAATACATTATTCCAGCTGCGTTATACAGCCAGCTGTTGCAGCAGGCTCTGATGGTTCAACAGCAACAAGCTTACTTAGCAGCAAACTTACAGTTAGTTAACCCCCAACATCACGCAAAGGAAGGTACTATATCATTACCATATTTTTCAGTTACTTTTATTCCAGATTATTCTATGGGCCCAGACGGATGTAACTTGTTCATTTATCATCTTCCTCAAGAGTTTACTGATAATGAGCTGGTGACTTATTGCTGTGACAAATTTATTTTTTATTAAGATTCAAATGTTCACTCCGTTTGGTCAATTACTTTCAGCAAAGGTTTTTGTCGATAGAGCCACTAATCAAAGCAAGTGCTTTGGTCAGTTTACTTATTTTATATAACGCATTAAGGCGAAAAAGAAACAATACATACCTAAATATATTGTGACGAATGTATTTAAAGTTTTCGGTTGTACTTTGTTGTTCAAAATGTGCGGAAAACGTTTTTCTTAATTTTGAGTGTAGTGTGTTTGCAGTTGTTATGCCTATTTTATTTCTTTAGGATTTGTTTCATATGATAATCCAAATTCCGCAACAGCTGCTATCCAATCTATGAATGGATTTCAAGTTGGAATGAAACGTTTGAAGGTAAGTGTAACTGTTGTAAAATGTATATTGTAGTCAATAATTCCTAATGATGAGGCAAAAATTTTGATTTGAAAAATGCTAGTTTTACAATTTAGGTACAACTGAAGAAACCTAGGGAAAAGCCCTACTAATTCTGAAACTGATTTATCACGCGATAACCTTCAATACCTATAATTCTTCTTAGAATCTAATTCCATAAAATTATGAAAATCATGATATGAACAAATACAATGTACAGCATAACCATAACTTTATTTCCTTGAAATTGTTTTGTCTGTAATGTGCAATTTTTATTATGTTACTCTAGTCATTTGATGTAACCTACATCATGTTTGTTTTAACATTTGTTTTGTCTCATACCAAAATTAAGATTACTCAGTTTCCCTATTTTTCAGATTATCTTCATCACTTACGAATCGCCATTACATAATTTTAAATCAACTTAATTCTTAATGTATTTAGTCAATCTTCAAATAAACCATTCTATATATCCTTCAATCTAAACCTACCATTTAGCTTTATCTAATGCTAAGTTAAAGAAAAGAAATTTTTAATAGTTCTAAATAACCCTACATTTAATAATTCTTTCAGGGTTGCCGCCCGAAACTTGATAATCGAAAATTTTTTATCCAGGCAACCCTGATTCGTACTTGTTTTTTTTATTAATTATCTAAGATAAGAAAAAATTCCATTTCAATGGAGAATCTGATGATCTCATGTGTACAAAGAATTAATTAGCTTGGGTACAAATATTTCTAAAAATTATGGTTATATAGAATTGATGAAATATGAAGTTTTATAAAAATGTATTTGGACCCAATGTAGAAATTTTTTCACCCAGTATTATCTATATTTAATACTTTTATTTCGCATTGTTTAAAATAGCAAAACTTGATCAATAAATTGTGTACCATTATATTGGATAATTTAATACTCACCATTAATCTTTCCCACTTAAAATCATTGCATAATTTAGTAAATAAATGAAAACGTACATCAGCCATCCTTCAGCTTACTGCGTTGGGTCCTTAAATGCTCCAGAATTGATTCCGTTGAAATACCAAGGCGTGAGCCAGCATGGAGTACTGCAGCAAGCTGTTGTTCAATAATAGATATTGCTATAATTAATCGAATAATTCTTTTTCAATTATAGATATGCATTAAATTCGCAATTAGAACTTGCCGTTTTCCCTCGTTATCATGTCGTAAATGGCTGCTACGATTTCTTCGGCGTTAACATTGTCAACAGCCCACCGACCTGAGCCCCGTTTTACTGGCTTAAAAATAAAATATCCCATATTAACGGTTTTTTTTATCAAGAACCTGCCATGATACCATTCGCTTATCTTTTTCAAGAGATTGTAGTTGTTTAACTTTTGTAAATGGTTCAGATACTGACAGAAGTTCTTGGCCTTGAGAAGATACGTATGTTTGAGGCCACACTTGTTGAAAAATATCCAATGGTTTCTGGTGCTTCAAGTTATAACCGTTTTTCTAAAATTCACAAGTTTAAGCTGGAATGGATATGAATCCATACTGTTTGGAGATTTGCAATTTTTATTTGGAGTTCGGCAACTTTTGAGTGAAGTGCATCCATACGCTCAGAAATTGAAGGTATTCGCCGATCTACTGTTTCTTTAGATGCCGGAGCCTCAACGGCAAAGAAATATCTGACTGGAGATTTATTTAATAATAGAAATAAAAATTTTATGCATTTTAATTTATGTATAAACATACCAATAAAAAGGCTGAGTAAAATTGAAAGTAGTAGAAAAGCAATAATTAATATCATTCGAATTGGGTGGACAGGCTTGTATCGTGCATTTACAGACTCCAACACAGGTATATTCACAATTTCAGGCATCTGTTTTATCGCTTTTGATTGGTTTTTTAATTGGCAAGAAAGGAAATGAATGAAAGAAGAGGAAAAAATTAAGAAAATTAAAAATATTGGTTGCAGATGAGAAGAATTAAACCTAAATTTGGAAACGGATAACTGCGACCAATTACATTTGGCCTCGACATTCCAAATAAACATACCACAATTAAATAAAGTGGGAAAAAATAATTTAAGCTTAATATTAGAGTGCTTTAAATTAAAATTTAAGGAGTTTCTTTTAATAAAATATTGAGAAATCAGTTTTATATGAAACGTACACATATGGGACATTTTTTTTATTACCTTACTACATTAATATAATGCAAGGAAAAAAATTTATTTACTAACGCTTAACTGACTAACAAATGATGATAAGCGTTGATTTTCTGATAATTTGCTTTGAATAAAAATTCCCAAAATTTTTGTCTTTAACAAGTCGAATGCATTAGTCACCTATAAGCTAATATTAATTAAAAATAATTAAGATTGAAAAAAACCTAAAAATACCCCTTTTATATGTATTAATATTAATAATCTAATTATTAGTTGCAAATCTACGTTTTAATTTCTAATGACAACCTTCGACAAATTATGTAAATCAGCGGAATTAATACATATTACACCAATGTTTTGTACCAAAAAATTTTATGATTAATTTAATCTATTTCTCTTATTACCACACACATGTGATAAAATCTTTTGACAACTTTTTACACAAAATATTTTATATCATACCTATTGAAGCATTATACTTGAATATGAGCTCTTTTCATATTTTCAGGTCCAGTACTATGCACATTATAAAACCGTGCTCCACAATAGCCACAAGCATGTGTTCCAGGTTTATCCAAATTAATGAAAACCTAAAGTAAAATTCAGTTAAATAAAATTTATATTTACTTTTGGATGTCCTCCATGTGTGTGACCACCATCACAAAATACGACGCTTCTTTCACTTGGTATAGGTAAATGATCTGCAACAAGATGAGCAGCTACATTCGAATTTACTTGTTTAGCCGAGTATTCAAATCGAGCAAGACGGTAGTCTGCCCCATCCCACGCCTTAATTGTGATAAAAACTCATGTGATTATAATACCTACTTGACCAGTATGAGTTATTTGATCGAATTGTGTAGTTGACGAGCTCTTATCAGTAACAATTTCACTAGGTGACGGCTTTCTCATGACAGCAACTACTTTTTGTTTGGATGGTTTTTTTATGCGCAGATCTTTGAATGAAGTATAAAGTTGTCGCATCCATCCAGATGGACTTGGCATTATTGTCATATAAAATTAAAATAGCTTGAAAAAAATAAAACATATGAAAATGTATTGTTAACATCCAGAAAATAAAAAAAGTTGAAAACATATTATCTTTTTCTAAAAAATAAATGTGGAGGAAATACTTATAAATAAAAAATAATTGTAAAACAAAGCGAAAAAAGATTCAAGAACCAAATTTGTATGCATTCCAAAGTAGTGAAAAGTTTTAGGCGATTGCCTAAACGCAAGTAAAATTCTAACAATTCAATGTTGGGTCCACTTGATCGACTTCAAATCGATTCCTTCCTGTACCATTTCCCAAAGTGGTGACATCTTATTTTCCAATAGTTAAGATAAACATTTAAAAAAATGAGACCTCTCTAAGACGATGTGCCTCGTTAACACACTTTTTCACAGTAAAATCAACTTCCTCCTTCGTCGTGAATCTCCCAATACCAAAACGAATGGACGAATGTGCTTAATATAAAAGGTTAACAATATCAAGATATAAAAAATCTCAAAATAAATTAATTACCTAAGTCTTCATCAGCACCAATAGCACGCAGTACATATGATCTTGAAATACATTTTGATTTAAAACGTTTTATCTTACGGTTCCAAACTGGCCGATGTGCATGCACTCCCAGACGATAGAGCCACCTTTATTTAAAAAAAAAATAATGTTTAACCAAACCTCTTTAAGTGCCATGAGCAAACTCTCACCCTCTATGTATGCAAACGAAAGATTAACGCATCCTATAATAATAAATCGATTTTATAATAAAGTTTAACATAAAAAGGAAATTTATGTATCATTATTTCATCGGAAATTCATCAAAATTGATATAATTTTTTAGCGATTTATATAGGGTAAAATACGTAAATCAATAAACCTGGATACCACATAGTAGGATCTCCATTCCGTATAACTTGCGGGATACCAGCGTTAACTCCATCAATTAATCGATTAGCTAAGGCCGATACATGTGCATAATCAAAGTCACGTTCAAGCCTAGCAATATCACAGGCCAAGCCAAACCCAATTATTAAAGGAGCGGGAAGAGTGCCAGAACGCAATCCACGCTTAAAATAACAAGAATTGTACATAAATGCAAACATATGTACTGTAATAAAACGATCCCAATGGCTCGTAATAAAGAAATTTGTTAAAATTTGTACAAACCTCTTGACCTCCACCAGACATCTGAGCCTGTAAATATATCGTCAATTTTTAATAAAATAATGAAAAACAACCTCAACTCTTACTCGGGGTCGCCTGCGAACATAAAGCGCACCAACTCCTAAATTTATAATTAATATTCAAGTAAAATATTTTCAACCTATGGAATTTCTTATTATGAAAATAATGGTCTAAAAAAAGCTAGTTCCTATAATTTCAGTACACCACACCATGATATTATTTAGTTTTTAAAAGAAACCTTTGGGTCCATAGATTTTATGTCCACTTATCGACATCAAATCCACATTTAAATCTTCCACATTTAAAGAAATCTTCCCAACAGCCTGAGCAGCGTCAGTGTGGAAGAAAACGCCCTTTTTGCGACAAATGGCTCCTTTGAAATAAAAAAATTATTTAAAAAACAAATAACCTATTTCTTTTAATGGCTGCCGCACGCCGATCTCATTATTTACTGCCATGATTGAGACCAATGAGGTTTGAGGACGAATCGCTTCTTCAAGAACATCAAGGTCAATAACACCATTATTTTGGACAGGAATGTAAGTCTTGAATGATATAACAAATTGAAACTGATAATAAATACCACATCATGTCCAACACTTTCGAGAAATCGACATGAATCTAATACGCATTTATGTTCCTTAAAATTTCCAGATTATTAATGGCATTATATAAATTTTTAACACAAAATATTACAGTTTGAGCTGTAATCACATGATTTTTTCCTGAAACTTTGTAAAAATTTGCAACTCCTTTGATTGCAATATTATTGGACTCTGTTGCACCCTAAAGAAAGCTAGTTATTTCAAAAAAATATATAAAAGAATACTGATGTAAAAATAATTTCGCGCATGTCAGCACCAATCAAATCGGCAACCTGTTTACGTGCAATATCGACAGCTTTTTCTGTTTCCCAGCCATAAGAATGCGTCCGACTATGTGGATTCCCAAAATCGTTAAGTTGATAAGGAATCATTGCATCAACAACACGAGGATCCTAAAGTGAAAACAGTTTTAAAAATTAGTAAAATAAACCATTGGTGTAGTAGCCTGCACATCCAAATAAATGGGTCTCACTTTAATATCTGAATTAGCAAGAGCGCTCATGATTCCCTTCCGCACCCTCTCTATTCTTTCAGATTGAGAAAAAGAAGATGCAGTCGTTGAAGCTTTAGCTATGGAAGATTTTCCCAACTGGAAGGCAACATCGCACAAATTTTTGTTAAACATTTTTGCTTAAATACAGTGAAATTTGCACCTATTAAACAAAATGTAAGTCATCCTTTAAATAAATATTGAAAATAATTTAAAAATACTTTCAAATTAAAAGCATCTTAATAGAATTTTATAACTTTGCATAGAAAAATAGACATTCGAGTTTAAAAATACAGCAGTTATATCGCAAAGCCAAAAAAAAACAAATTATATGTATCCATCAAAATTGAAATTGATGGTAAATAATGAGACGGGAAAAGAGCCTTGGGAATAACACAAGTCATAGACGTGAAAAAAAGATGATGAAGCGTATATGGATATCATGATCTCCATCGCTATTCATTGAGCACTACCTGTGCAGCACTATTCACTGCATTAATTATTGAACTACCACTAATGCCAAGATCATTGTTTGACGGAGAAGCCATAGCAGCAAGGCACGGACCTATAAATGCGGAACATAAAAAACGATATTACTAATTACTTTCAACGTTATTTGTTGACATCGCAGCACTCATAATCTTTTTCCGATGTTCCTCAACAACAGGATAGAAGAATGGATGTTCCATTGATTCACGCGCCGTCAAACGATCCTGATGGTCATAACGTAAAAGTTTGTCAAGGAAGTCAATTGCTTCTGGTGTAACCAAATGTTGATTTTCAGAATGCACAAATCGCTCCCAACGTTTGCGAGAATGCCTGTGAAAATTTTTAGTAATTATAGTACAGAAAGTATTTAAATAAATAATAAATTAGCGTAAATGAAAAGCGAAATGCTTTGAAAACTTGATAAAATCCTTAAAATTCCCAATCGCATATTATAACAACCTTCCCAATAAATCATTAAAGCGTGGATCGAGTTCAATCTGGTACTTGTCGATATATTCAAACAGTTCATCAGTACCCAGAACTTTAGCAATTCGCACCAACTACAAAATATTAGTAAATAAAAACAAAATCTTATAACCTGATCATAGTTATCATGTCCATGGAAAAATGGTTCTTTTCTAAAGATCATAGATGCAACCATACATCCTAATGACCACATGTCCAAAGAGTAATCATAACACTATAATTTTTATAAGTATATCAAAACTTCTAAAAAACCTGATAATCGACTAGAAGCTCTGGTCCTTTGAAGTACCTTGATGCAACACGAACATTATATTCCTGTCGAGGATGATAAAACTCAGCAAGACCCCAATCTATAAGTGAAAGCTTTCGTTTTTCGTGGTCGATCATAACATTATGTGGCTTAACATCCCTGTGCATGATGCCCATTGAATGACAATAGTCCAAAGCTTTCAATAATTCATAAAGATAATATCTAATTTCGTAGTCGGATAATGTTTGATACAATTGCTAAAATTATATATGTTAATGGCAAATCTTAATGCGCCAATGACTTAAATAACCTTAAAGTCGGTATTGTTGATGTACTCAAAAACAAGCGACGGGGTTCTTGAAACCGGGTCTTTGACGACATCTAAAAGTGAGATAACATTGATTCCACCTCTGAGGTTCTCAAGAATTTTAATTTCCCTCTTGATCTTCTTCTTTTTGACTGGCTGTAACAATTTAAAAGATAAGCAAAAAAAAACTAAATAAACCTTTAGAATTTTAATAACCACCTTCTCATCAGTCGGCACCTTAATCCCCTCAAAAACTTCAGAGTATTTACCTCGCCCCAGCTTCCGAACCAATTGATAAGCATCGATGTTGCCCCATTCTTTATATTGATAGGTTTAACAAATGTCATTAAAATGAAACCTACCAATTTGATGACATTCGTAATCCCAGTATTCACGCGGTTTATTAATATTTATGTCAGAATAAACTCGAGAACGGCTAGGAACAGGCATGATATAAAACTTCGTTTGGGAATTATTCTCAAAAAATGTAAAAATATTATCTGAAAATGATTACTGAATTAAACTTGTTTAAAAACAAATAAAAAAACAAATTAAAAAAATATTAAAAAATAATGAGCTAGTGTTGTGACTTTTCGCAAAAGACTTTTCGTCAATAATTTATTAATCGTAAACGAAAGGTGGTGGACACTCGAGTCATAGTTGATACACAAAACCGCAACTATGTGAACAACCCGCACCCCAGAAATTAAACACAATTCATATAAAGTATTAATTACTTTGTTGAGTTTTGTTTATAAAAATAAAAAAGTATTTTACTTTCAGTATAAGAAAATCGAATAGTAAAATCTACAAATGAATTTTTTATAAACCATTTTCCGTTCACTCGTTCGTAGTTTCATTTCAATAACGCCTTCCAGTTGCATATCCAATAGTCGATTTGTTGTAAGACGAATTGTATCTACCAGATGTAGCTGCCCGAGTGTTACCACCAATCATACCGTTCCATTCTAATTTTATACAAATAAACATTTTAATATTAGTAATCATTATTACAAACCTCCAGCAGAATTCCATGTTGTCGAACTTCCACTATCCCTGTTGTCATTAACACCAAAACGTTGTGCTCGCTCAGTATTGTTTCCACCTGTATTCAACTGTCCACTCCACCCCACCACTGACCCTTGTTGATAGCCTCCACGTCCATAGTGTTCGGGATTTTGCTGAGGTTTATCATATCCTTTAAATAGTTTAAACTATTATCAAAAACGTAAAAACAATAAGTACCGCTAGTAAGAATTGGATTGCCACCACTTAGTGAGGAAGGTGCAAAGACATTGTTTCCAAACATCTCACCAGCCGAATGTGTTGCAGAGAATGAGTGAGAATGTCCAACGTCCTATTTTAATATAAACTAAAAATTAATTTCACAAACCTGCGACCGTTGTTGAATACGCGAAGCATACATAGGATTAGATCGTAACGTTCCATCGCCGGAATAAGGCATAGCACAAGTTGCATTGTACTGATTATTCCCTGTGTAGTAATCCCTGCGAGTGTTCAGTTCAACTGCTTAAAATTTATTTTTATTATTTAAATTAAAACAAATTACTTTGTGGTGCCTGTATATGTTTAGTGTCAATTGGCAAAACTTTACTAGCTCTATCAGAGTCAAAACTAGGCTTATTGCCGGTGTTGTAGAAATACCGTTTATTATCATAATTATCTGAAAAATGATTTTGTAAGTTAAACAAGCCGTACCAAATTCAAAAGATCGCCTCTCACCATCACTTTTTAAAAGCGAATTATTTGCATCCATATGCATAGGAATATTGCGTGAACTTGAGTAGATTGATATGGGTTCACTTTCTTTGTTGTTTCCGCTTTGATAACGTGTGCCTGTCTGGTGGTGTTCCTTTATTAAACTACTGCGGCGAGATTGTTCTGACCGCCCTAAAGATGAGCGACTTCTACTCTTGTTACGAAACGAACGTGGAATGTCATTACGACTACTACGCTTGCGTGATGAATGTCGGATCCTAAATTTTCGAATATATATGAAAATGAAGGTGGCAAAAATAAAATCATTTTTTGTCATTTATGGTATAAATAGTTCCACCCAAATTCATCGACGTTAATCCGATCAAATGGATTCAATGCATTGTGGTATTTGATGAACGGGTTCGATGAATTGGGTGGACCCGTATATATTATCCTACTCAAAAGTAAAATTATGATTCTAATAAATATTATACACGATAACCTTTACCTTTCATCCCTATCATTGCGTCTAGGAGAGCGGGACTTGCTTCGCCGGCCTCTTCGACGTACTTCACTCTTAGATGACTCAGCTCCACTCAGTTCAGATGGGAAAGTCTGGATATCGTCTCGTTCACGCCGATGATTAAAATCATTTGAACCAGTGATGAGTGCTGGAGCCGACCCACCGGTTGAAGGCAAACTCGCCACTGCTGCAAATTGTAACTGTGTTGCCTGTGCTAACTGAGCCTGAAGTCTGTATGTCTCAAACTCCAGCTTTTCACGCTCCAACTTCTCACGTGCATATCGTATCTTTTCACGATCACGCTCCAAGCGCAACTCGTCTTCTTTTTTGCGATGTTCTTCTTCTTTACGGCGCATGAAACGGAGAAGTTCTTCCTTATCAGAAGCAATAGCCTCGTTTTTAAAACCCGGCGGGCTTCGCCGGGATTTGTCAGAACTATCATTAACCTTGTGACGATGACCTGTGGAACGACCTGTAGAACGCCTAACATTACTTCCCAAGTTAGCTCTGTGCGGAAATGTGTCGGCTGAATTTCTTACATTTCTTCCTCTGCCAGATACGCGCCCAGCACGTCCATGTCTAATCTCCATAATCCGGCTACCTCCATAAGACGCATTAATTCGCGAAGACCTTGTACTAAAAGATCGTGTGCCAACAAAGTTTCTTTTCTCGTCTGAAAAATTAAATAATAAAAAATAAAAACGAATACTAGTTGAAATAGGTCACATTATATCAAACTTTATTATGAACTAAAAATAATTTACAGCCAGATGCTCCCCATTTTAAAGTAGAAACTCGTTCTTCCTTTGACGACATGTTAGAAGAGATAACTCTAGGTCGGGGTGACCGTTTTACCCCCACATTATCAGTGTTAGTTTGTAATGTGCTGGTTATTTTGTCATTTTCAGAGGCAGAAACAACATTGCCTTTTGATGTAATATCTTCAGAAGTGTTTTGAGTAATAGAAATAGGATTATCGAGAGTTGCAGCACCTCCACTCGCACTTTTGCTAATTTGAGAAAGGTTTGAGCGATCAGCCTTGAATTTTTTGCAGATTAATGAAAAAATTAAGAAAAATAATGTAATCTGAAAAATCATTTCAATTGTCTAAATTTGAAGAAACGGCACGTACAACGACCTTTCATCATTTAGTATATGTTAATAACCTTTTCAACATTTATTATCCGTCCTTTGAAGTTCATTCTATTAAGTTTTTGAACACATATATCAGCCGTAGAAGAATCTGAGAGCACAACAAAACCAAAACACGTTGGGCTTAGTTTATTTTTCGTGGTGAAAATTTTCGCAGTTATCACCTTACCATATTTTGAAAAAAGTGCCTTAATAAAAAATAGATTCTCTTTAACTACCATGGACAATTAAAACATATTAAGGCATACTTTAAGTTCAACAGCTTTCGTTGTGTTAGTGATCTGCAAATTTTACATTTTTGTTATTTTAACATGTATTTCAATTTTTCATTAATTTGATCCAAGAATCAGTATTAAATTTAAGTAAATAATACATTTCTGATCCATAAGCTCGTGTTTAGATTTTGAGCAGCCGCTGCTGTAGTAGTTTGTAGTGTTGGTAGTATGTTGTTGGATGATGAATTTTGTTGAATATATGATTTTGCTGTCGAAAGTATTGGATCTGTGGATGACAGTTTAATAACCTTTGTTGTCATCATAACATTTCTTTCGTGTTTTTCAACAAACATAACATCCCCTATTTCAACTATATTATCACGAACAAGTTCAGTAGTTAATGTTGCTTGAACTTCATTATGTTTTTCATTTATTTCCGCTGAAGATGCTATAGACTTATTATCCATACTCTCATTATTTTTATTTTCCTCGTCTCGTAAAAAATCTCCAGCAATATCCAAATTATTGTCATGTGTGACTTCTGGAGAATTTAATTTGCTTGGTTCGTCGATATTTAAGTTAGAACAAACATCTCCACTTGTTAAAGCATCAACCTGGAATGCCGGTGGTAGGAAATATGTATATACAAAGTGACCGTAAAATGGCACATGCCAAATTATAAAAATTATAGAAAACCAGCATTGAAAAAACAAGATTACCGATGAAAACAAAATTGACATGAAGCAATAATCTTTACCTTAAAGTTTCCAGAATCAGTGGCTTCTACAAGTGAGTCAGAAGAAGCAATCGTAAGAGCGGGACCAGAACAACAGCTTTCATTGTACACATCTAAACATTAAGAACACCATTAATAGCATAAAAATAATACCATTATCTTCCTCCAATTTTATGCAGTTATGCGATATAACATCATTGGAGTGATTTACTATAAAATCCAAAATAAATCCAACTATACAAACAATTCGAACCTGTTAATATTTCGTCAGAATTACGTTCGACATTAAACCTGAAGGTATTTAAATTGTGACCTTCCGCTTTCAAAGCCTGTAAATAATCATTATGTTACTTATAAGGCAACTTTAATTCTAACATTAAACGTTAATAAAAATTAATATAGAAATTTTAAACCTGCCCCAATCGTTCGACTAAAGCAGACTTTATACCAGATTTGTCAAGATCCCTTTTCTCAAGCTCAATTTTGAGCTCATCAACTTTTAGATCACTCAAAACCTTTTCAGCATCGCCGTTCATTGTATTAAATTGTATCTGAAAGAAACAAGGAATTGATTAAGCAAATTTTATAAATAGTTAGAAAGTCATAAATCTTATGTTATGATGATGATATTTTGAATAATAAAAATATTTTAAACGCAAAATAACATTAGGCATAATAATATTCGATTCACTTTCCGTACAAGTTCACGAGAATTCGAGATTGACCATTTTGTTTGAGGGACAAAAAATATGTTATAATTATATAGAATCTACACAGCTTCAAAGTGAAACACAGCATTAATGTAAAACACCATTTATAAAACTATATCATAATTTAACAAACCAAGACGTAAAAATATATGAAAATTTTTTAAAGAAATGCTGTGTGCGCTTTGACTTAGAATATAAGTGATATAATAATAACAGGCATGTCTTTTGTTTTAAATTGATATTTCATATACACATTTCATTAGATCTTCATCGAGAATACCATCGTCAAAAACTCTTCGTAATCTAAAAAACTGATTAGAAAAAGTAAAAAAATAAAGTACGAATTCGAATCCATCCATCTCTATCAGAATCCTTCTCGCGAAACGCAGCAGTAAGTGTTTGAAGAACAACACAAAGCTGGATGAAGTCATCGAAATTTACACGTCCTTAAAGCAAATAAGAATCATAAAAAAAAGTAAACCTGAATGGGTACGATCGAACTTTTGCATAAGCATGTTATAGAAGGGCTCCGAAAGACGATAACCTAAAAGTAATAATTTATTACAAATAAACTATGTAGCCAATACCGAACTTTGTTAATGCAGACATAAGTTCACCACGGTCGATATTACCCGAGTTGTCTTGATCGAACGTGCGAAAAGTCCTGCTCCAATCATTCACGTACTAAAAATCAAATATGAATAAAGGAGTTACTCAACATACATTCCAGAGAGCTTGGAACTCATTGAAACTAATTCCGCCGTCGTTGTCAGAGTCAAACATAGAAATCATAATACGACAGGTTTCTGGATTGAAAGGTCTCCACGTTCCATTGGACAGTGCCCTCTGCAATTCATCAGAACTAATTTTTCCAGATCGATCAGTATCAACGGTCTGAAATATCTGCAACAGGTTAGGTTGCTGTGGAGAATACATCAAGTTTTATTTATGTATCGATTCTAGAAAGTGAAAACAAGAAATAAAATTTTAAAATATGTATAAAGAATGCAAATTGAGTCTTAAATACATTTATTATTAATGTAAAAAGTAAATTTTGCGAAATTAAAAAGATCTTTGTTTACTAACAATTACAAGTTTGAATTAATAGATTTACGGCGTGAAAACTCAGGATTAAATTGTGAATTGTAGTGTTGACGATCCGTCACCATTTTATCAACATTTTCCTCTTTATCTTTCTTATTTTTAGTTGTGAGCAACGATAGAACGCGTAGTTGTTCTTTATGTTCTCTAGCTAAACGCTCCTGTCGAAGATTATTAATAACATCCTTACGCTTCTGCTCCTTTGTACATGAACCGAAAAATGGAAATGTTAAAATTTAAAGTTAATTATCTACTAGAAGAGCCAGAATCAACACTTCTTTTACCACTCAGTTCCTTTTTCTTCCTTTTCTTTTCTTCTTTCCTAAGTCTAATAGCATTACGCTCTTCACTTGTTAAGAATTTTTCACATGTTTTGCTGATGACTTTAGAGTTTCCAATACGTTCACGCACTAATGGGATATCTTCCCACCATTCACTTTCCTTAGAGTATTCCTTTGTATCTTCAGCAAAACGTTTCATGATCCCTATAAGAAAAAATTTTCAAAATTTCCCACTTTGTTTTACTAACCAACTTTTGACTCCCAGTCATCTTGTTCCTTTTTCTTTTCCACAGCATATTCTTTGTTACCAGATATCAAATTCTTACGTTCCTGTTCCTCCAATTCTGTAAATAAGTTGACATGTCTATCTCCACTGAAGTTGCATGTTCCAACCAATTGATTACTGCAAACACCTAATTTTACAAAGAATTTTGAATCGTTTTGGCAACAATTTCCAACAAATTATAATTAAAAAACAAACCAAATATATCACCAACATTTACTACGACATTGTTACCGCGTTTTGATTTAAGTCGCTGAATAATAAATTAAAACTAATAATTTAAGCATAATTTTTAAAAGTACTTGAACACGGTCTTCATGAGTAGCGAGAGCTGCCCGATCATCACGAGCTTTCTCCTCCTCTGCTGCTTTTGCTTCATCACGTCTTACTCGAGCAACATTTTCCTTTGTACGAACATGCCATTTCTAAAGGTGGATTAACTTTATGTTATTTAACTTCCATTTATTAAACCTTATGACGAAGAATGTTCATTGTTGGCAGCTAGGATAAAACAAATTCATTTTTAAGAATAGAATATATGAAATATTATGAAGTTGTCTATTTTAATAACTTTGTGTATAAACATAGAATATTTTAGTTTGAAAATTTATGAATAAAAAAACGCATCTAAATTTTGCAATGCATAAAAATTATCTTTAAATTCGAATAGAAAAAATAACAAAAGTGATGAAAAAGGATTATATTATAAATATTTCTGGGAATGTAAAAACATAACTAAATCATATAAAAAATTGCAAGTAATTATATAACGTATATCACAGAAAATTCAATCAAAATTTAAAGGATCAATGATAAATTTTATATAACAATACCTTTGATCACATCCGTGGACGAAGTAGTCTCGTTATCGAAGATGATAATGACAGAGGTTTAAGCATTTTTTTTGTATTATGAAATACTTTCTCTCGGTACTTATTAGGACGATCACACTCTAAGCGAAGATTTCGGTAAGCCTAAGGTAATATTAAGTTATACATAATAAAATATAAAAATATCTACATGCGACGCATTTAGAACAGTTTCACGAACCAATGCACTAAAGGAATAATGTAAGGTTTGATAGCTTAAAACTTATACCTTGCTTGTGATATATGAATACAAGCACCTAAAACAAACGAATATAAATATGTTTGAATTTCGTACCATCAAAAAGGGGGCCAAATTGCAAACGTTGATCCTGAAAAATAGAGTATTAATAGAGTATTATTTAAAATATAAACCTGAACTTCAATGTGTATACGCAAAAGAACAGGACTTATTAGATAAAGAACGATTAAAACATCACAAAATCTAGTCGCGATCATATCTCGCCGATAAGGTTTTGTACTCTCAGACCAAACAACGTGGACCTGTTTTTAATAGTTTCATTATTAAAATTGTTATACCTCGTCATTTCCTAAATGTTTTAATCGTTGTGTAATATCACCAAGTAAAAGAGTTGAAATGTGAAAAATTATCTCTGTGCTTGCCGATGCATAATAAATAGCCATGTGCCTTTGAAATAAATATTTATTAATTTATAAATTCATAATAAATACCCAGATGATAGACCACCAGTATATCCATAAAATTCAGAAGAACCAATTTGAATAGGCCAACCTAAAAACTTATTAAAAAGAACAAAATTTTAAAGAGAAACCTAGTCTATCTACAAATTTATTAAAAATTTCCGATCCCGTATTGTTAGATAGAATGGAATGTTTATCCTGAAAATTTATAAATAATATTTTTCTCTAATTTTACTTGCAAATCACTGCCTCCACCAACATAAATAACAGCAACTTTGTGTACTTCTCTACAAACAGTAGAGTCCAGATGGCGAATTTCTCGGTGAAAATTTGATGGTGAGTCATTAGCTGATTCAAAAAATCCAAAAGTAGCAATAAATTTACGCCAATCAACAGCATAAGATCCTTTTAAGTTACCGGCTTCATTTGATTGTTTATTTGTTTCCGAGTTCACTTTTACAGATATTACACAATCACACCCATTTAATGCTGTGATGTCTTCTTCAGGCACTCTGGTACTTGATTGTATGAATTGCAGCATTTCAGGTACAGAAATATTTAATGGAATCAGATCAGCCTTGTGAACAAAACTCGAAAGTGGTAGATGATAGGATGGAAGAGTTATTGGAGTAGAGTAACGTGGATTAGGGTAAGGCAATTCCTTAAATTTAAAAATTATATGCTAGTTTAAGCTGTGTAAGGAATGTTTATGATTATCTACTCACTTCAGAGATATGAATAAAGATTAATAATAACCTGGAATCGATCCATTATTTCATCATCAAATCGAGTCAACGTAGCTTGAAATGAAGTATTAGAATTAGCAAGTGAATGTAGCCAATTATCCACCGAAACATTTTGTTCATCCTCAACTTCAATTACCTCCATTTGATAGGCATAGCGACCAAGAGTTGTTCTACACCAAAGCAACTGAAGGCCCTCCTTGCCAAAGCTGAATATCCTTGTTTATTTGTATTCAAAGTAAAAAACAACCTAAGAATTGATGAACCCGTTTTAATACAAGTAGTGCATTCATCAAATTCTTCCTTTTCAGTTGTGGAAGATATTTCCGGAATAGAATATAAAGAATTCCATTGGGTAATATGAAAGCCTGGAAGAGGATATTGACCCTAAAAGAGAACATTTAAGTGAAAACTCGATTTTGTTTTACTGAAAGACGAATAACAAAGCCCTCGAAAAAGTTATCCTTATCAGTTCTAAAACGTTCTGCCAAAGTTTCTCTCCATTGTAAAGCAATACACTCCTTAGCGCAAATGGTGCAAAGTTGCCATTTCAAATCATTTAACATGTTGTTATTTTTAGCCTAAATATTTTTTAAAAAAATCCATATATAAAAACATTAAAAATAACTTTCGATAAGGCCAATTGAATTGCATCAACAAGCTGAGAATGAAAACCAACTCTGATTACCGAGCCTATATTAGCACAAAATGTAGGTAAAATACGTCCTGCATATTGATGGTTAATTAATAAATGTAGAAGTCGATCAAATAACGCTGCGTCAGCTCGTTCAAGAATTAGAAGTGAAAGGGCATTTACACACAGTGACAAAGAAAATTGGTCGAGCTGTTGTTGTGATTGGCATCGCATTTCCAAAAGGGAAATAAGAATCTAAAAATCACAAATTAAGGTGTAAATTAGGTCGAAAACCTTTTCCGCTTCCGGGTGATTTAAAGAGAGCAACGCAGCAACTCGAATTGCCCTTGCTGAAAATTCTTGGTTTTTGATAAGTCGCTGTAACGTGGCAATTGTTTCAGTTGAGATAATTGCCATGTCTATGGTTTCGTAAATATTAATGTTTTATGATAAAAAAAAAACCTTCTAAAGTATTTATCGAAGGTATATGTTCGAGTACAAGTGGCGCAACTTCTTCCGTGCGTAAGCATTCATTTATGCGATGAAGAATAAACACGCGCACAGGTAATGGAAGCGGTTGTACATTTAATATGGAAAAAAGAATTGGAAGTGCGTGCGGCTGCTCTGCCACGTCTAAACGTATTACTTGTATTGACAGCCAATAAATGAGGGCATTGGCAGCATTAATAGGTTGGGCTCCCTCACAAGTCCTAATGAGCATGTCAACAGTACGGCCATACGTTTGCACAGCTGACTGAGAAAATTTAAAAAATTTAAATCAGTAGGTGGAAGAATACCTGCTGACAATGCTTCCATACAGACATTGTAGTATCAACCAGACAAATAATTCTCATCCATGTTCGAAGCCAAACAATCGCCAAATCATTGTCGAAATCAACCTTATTTAGAAAAATTAACCCCTGTATTTTATTAAAATAATACATGTAAAATTAAACAAATCAATTTTATGTAAATGGATGTATATATTGTATGTTAATCCGCCGATAAGAGATTATATGGTTGAAAAAAAAAATAAATTTAAATATTGAAACAAACGTAAATAAACTACTTTCGAAAAAATAAAAGGTATCCCATCTAAATATTTTATTAATTTATTTACAAACATGTTCTCCAAATTGCAAGCATAATGATGATAATCGATGGTGTTCTGGTAAATCTATTATAGAATTCTCACAAGGGCAAGTACCAGCACTACTACTATCACTTGTCTTTAAGTTATGACAGCTCTGAAAACATTAGAAAATTAAGTATAAAATTCTTAAGACATTGTTTTCGGAACAAAAAAAATCGGAAATCTCATCATTTGAATTTATTCGTTTTTGAGAGCAACTGTCATTACTGCCACAAACATCTACAGCAAACCTAAAGTAGTTACAAATACATATATGTACAAAAAAATTATTATTACAAGTTTAAAATCAATGCTTTAGTGATGTTAATCGTTAATCGTGACCATTGCTCAATAATTTGTGATTTCCAGACAGAATTTTGAAATAAACACAAAACAGAGTCCCAAAAATGATTATCGATATTAACTTCTCGGAGAACTTGAACAAAAACCAAAGCACCAAGTAGAGTACGCGTGAAACCTGCAGTAGTTGCTTGACCAAAAGCATCCGGGCGAGTAATACATAAATCCATAACAGAAATTAATACTTTAATTAGTTCCTGTAAAATAAAAGTATTGTTCTTAAAATTTGAAAAATAATTATAGTCAAATATAAAAAACTTAAACATTATTTAACCTCCCATAAGGATTTGGAGTAGTTATGTACAAAATGCATGCTCAAAGGATTAGTCAGATCTCTAACTATCTTAAGAATATTATGCGTAATAGAGATAGCAGATGGTAGACGATCATTAATGGCAATCAAATAAGGTGATCGAAAAAAAGAAAAGATCATCCGAATCAGTAATAATGTCCACAGATCCATGGACAATTTTTTTGAATCAAGAAAATAAGGAATTTCATGTTGCAAAAGCCAATTATGAATCAATGAAAGCACCTTCTGAATCACATTTACACAAGAAAGTGGGAGCCTGAAATATTAGCAAATTTGGAAAATAGGATGCTAACCAAAATGCCTCCCGCATCATTGTTAGCAGAATATTAATGGCTTTTTGTGAAGAAAAAAGTGCCTAATAAAATTTAAATTATAAACATTGTAAAACTAAAGTACTTGTTTAAAAAGTGAAAGCCCAGGAGTGTTATTGCTCATGTTTTGCCAAGATGTTAAGTCACTTGAAGAAGCGGTATTCGTAGAGACCTGATCGGAAATCTCGGCGATACGAAGAAAGAATCGAATAAGCCAGTATCTTAAAATTAAAAAATATAATTAGTGGACACAAATATAATTTGATATTATAATTCACCAACTTTGCAATAGTTTTAGGTTCTGCAGTTTCAAGAATAGGTCTCTCATCATCCATTTCATCAGCCAGTGCACTATCAAATACATTGTATACATCAATAACACTTGACACAGCCTCAGGGAATAACTCAAAAACATATAAACTAATTATACGGTCCAACAAAAATCTAGCACATTCTAAACGTTGTATTGAATTCGACCAATTTATTCGCATAGTTTCACGAATAATATACTCGAGAAATTTATCAAGGTAAATCTTTTAATAATATTTATAATGCAAAATATAGTTATAGAACCTGCAGTATTTTAGCCTTTTCACGAAATGAAATTCCTGTATCAATCAAAATTTGTTGTTTCTGTGATGACTCTATATTTATTTCAGTCGACGAACAAACAACCACAGGAACACTTTTTGCTATACAAATCGTTAGCTCAGAATTTAAACCTGCAACATCAGAAGCAGAAAATGTAGATCCAAAGCCCTCGCAAAATATCTAAATTAAATTAAAATAATATTAATTAATGAACAACATACAGTTAAAATAAGTTCAGTATCATGATCCCCATGAAGTGGTAAATGTGGCAAACAACTTTTAAAAGCAGTATCCAAGTTTTCACTCGTTCGCCCATAGACAGCCAAAATTTGATACCTAAGTTTTGATAAAGATACCATTATTAATAAAAGAACCAGATTATGAAGAGTCGGATAGCAAGTTTTCTAACCGCCATCTCATTTCGAGGATGGAGCACCATCTTCAATATAAATTCGATCCCATTCCTTTGCCAACCTGGTTAGATAATAATTTAAAATTATAGATTTTAAATAAGCTTAATTAGACGTACCAATTCCAACAAATTCAGGCGCATTTATTAATACAATTTCAAGAATTCCCAATGCCATCTCAATATCAGCAATCGTTTGTTGTTCAATAGGTTGACCATAATGGCAGAGAATAAATGAATCGATTAAATGAAAAAGCTCAAATCCAAAACTCTCAATTAACTGCCTTTTCTCCTCAAAAATTAAACCATAATATTTCGTTTGTTTAACACGTTAATTAGCCTTTTTTAAAAAAGTAACTTTACTTCAATAGTGAGATTCTCAAAAATCAATCTGAAGTGCTTTGCTCGTGAAGATGCATCACGACTCAAGTCAGAAAATCGTTGAAGTGATGAATGGAAATCTTGTGGCTTTTTCCAAGTAAACATTGAAAAACCGAAGTTCCTCTAACAAACAAAAGAAAATTAGTTTTGCCGAGAATATAAAACGACAATGTAAATCTTTTAGTAGTCAACAAGGTATGAGAGAAATAAAATTAAATAAAGAAATTTATCAAAATATTATATGCAAAATATGAAAAATCTTAGCAGAAATCTTTAAATGCCATGCAAGTAATGCCTAATGAATGTCCTTGGTACATTTGAACAACTGAACATGATGCTAAATCCCACATACGGACAATTCCATCAGAGGAAGCTGTCAGCATATACTAAAAAGTATACAACTAATAAACATAATAAGTTTTTTACCGCCGAATCATTAGTAAAAGCGCAATCCCAAACCCATTTGTTACCCGGAGCTGAATATGTACTCAACTAAACAGTCAAAAATATCTTGATACTTAAAATTAATGATAGAAAAAAAACCAAGTTATGATCACTAACACTCCATAATTTAGTTGTTTGATCCGCAGAGCATGTCGCTATTGCTAAACTATCAGATCGATAGCGACATTTTAATCCAAAAGACTTGTGAGCACGCAATCTCATACGATATTTAGCGTTACTAATTAGATCTACAGGTAAAGATGAACGATTCTGCGGTGTAGACGTCATTGATGAAGGATTTTTCAACATTTCTTAACAATAAAAATTTTAAGATATTATAAGTATATAAAATTTCATTGAACCTTGCTCGATTTGTTTCAATTCCTCATTTTCTTCGCCAACTTCAATTGTCGGCGCCTCTTTAACAACTGATTTGGATTTTTGTCGAGGAGCGGGTACGTAAAACGCGCTACCATCTCCACCCATTTCTGATAATGGCGGCGGCGCAATCGGAGGAAGTCCTGTATCCATTATAGAACTTGAGAAAAATTCCTGAAAATTCCAAAGTAGCAATTTTTATTTCTTTCTAATAAATTATTGAATTTTAAACGTAATTATTCGGGTAGATTTATTTTTTGAAAAATGAATTTTACTGTTGTTGATTCATTTTTTAATTCACAAGTTGTCGAATGTTCATTTATTTGTAATTTTTGGGTTGATCCATTATCAATAGCATTAAGATGTGAATGCGATTTAGTTAAACCATCTTTATGATTAATCTCCCAAAAGAAAAGGTTACCTCTATTTAATTATTTTATTTAACGACGAAGTGTAACCTATTGGTAACAGCTGCACATTGACGACCTAAAAATATAATTTTTTAATAAAAAAAAAAATAAGAAAAACCTAGCCTATCTATATCAATGTGCACAATCTTAAAAAAATATATAACTATTAATTAAATTCAAATACGTATTCAGAAACGTCCACCTCAGTTGCCAGAGTATCATCTCGGTCAGAACGCAAATCCCAAATATATACAGCCCCAGTTGAGTCGGAAATTAATAATTCAACTTGGTTGGGATGAAGCGCAATAGAGTGTACAGGCGTATTCACCTATCATCTAAAATAAAAAAAAAGAACGAACAAACTTGGAATATACGCTGGCAATTGAGTTGGTTGATCCTCATGTCCCAAATCTAATTGATTATTCCTTAATAAATGAACAAGTTAAACCTTAGCCATGCAATCTTCACCACCAGTATACATCCAAACACCATCACCTTGAAATCCAACCGCAGTGATATTTTTCTCATGAACTCTTAAATGTTATTAATATAACAACCCGTACAAATAAATAAGTAGTCATTCATAATCTTGATAATACACATGTCAGAAACAATCAATATACCTACGCTGAATTATGCAATCCTGTGTTTGTTAGACAATTGAGGTCATAGATTCTTAAATTTTGCCAAGCACCAATTAGAAATTGCGCGCCGTCTGGAGTGATACACATGGTATTCACCTGAGATTCCTAAAAATTAATTTGACATAATTAATTGGACTATGGTTGATGTATTAAACTTGACCTTATAATGAAGCGCTTCCATTTGCATCTGACTTGTAACGTCCCAAATTCTAAAAAACAAACATAAGTTTGAACAAAAAAAGTACCTTATAGTGCTATCCATTGAGGCAGAAATAAGAAGTGGTTTATTTCCATAACCCATGATACGAATCCACTAACAAATTTATACTAAAAACGTAAGTTAAGATAGACATATTTTATGAAAACAGTATCATTATTAAAAATTGTAAAACAAAATTTAACAATTTTATCCGATAATCATATAACAAAGCGTAAAATAAGATCTTTCGTTACACTACCCTGTCCAGTATTAAGCAACAATTTCAAATCTGACAGGTGCTAACGTTTCAACCTGCGTAGGTTTTCGCACTTTGACAAGATGTGCATTACGTGGCTCTTGCGGTTTGCGTTTAAGAGAAATAAATTTAGCTTTTCCCTCTTTAAAGTCACGTTTCTGTTGATCATTCTCTTTGCATCGTTTCAAGAATTCAGAACGAGAACCTGATGGCTTAACATGCTCAACGCGAACATTAATACGTTTCGGGAGGACACGATTTCTAATAAGTATAATAAAATTGAAATAAAATGATGCTGAAAAAAACCTAACACGTTTATTGACAATTACACCCAGTGCATGCTTCGTCACATTAAAGACTCTCCCTAAAGATAAGAGTTATGTGTATCAAAAACTTCTAGAACAAGGATGCTCTGAACAATATCCAGAAAAAAATCAAACCTGTCTTTCCATGGTATGCTTTATGAGGCATTCCCTTCTGAAAAGCACCATTACCCTTGATTGTAACAATGTCACCACGCTTATAGACTCTGTAAAATGTTGATAACGGCTCAACACCTTAAGTAAATTAATTAAAATAACAATAAAAAAGTAATAAAACCATGTCGTCGGAATGGGCGCGCAAACATATAACGAGTTCCACGGCGGTAACCTTTAGGATTAACCATTGTTTTTATCTAAAAGTTGTTTGAATTGCTGAAAATTAAAAATCAGTTAATCTTAAATTTTAAAATAAATGTAACAATACAAAATATTTTTTTAGAATACATATAACTAAAATAATAATTTATACAAAAAGCTTATTTAATCGAGTAAAGTCACCTTATGAAATCAATTACCACAATTGCCGAAATTATTAAGATTATAATTATTCGTAAAAATAATGCAAAAAAATGTCTTAATTACGGCAAGAAAATGATTCTCGAGTAAACACAAATGAGATTAAAAAAATCTTGGCCCAAATTAAGTCTCAACGTAAATGAGCATTATAACTTGCAATCTACAAAAATTTTGAGAATAATATACAAAAATGTTTAAAGAAAATGAAAGTTTTTAGAACGAACGCGTATATGTGTAATTATTGCTCCTTAAAAGAAGAATATTGATCAAATGGCAAGAAAGGCATAACATGTACAGAGAGAATTCAAAATCAAACAAGCCAGGTATTATGATTGGATTAACACGCATTAAAACAATTAAACTCGAAAAAAAATAGAACAAAAAAACAAAACACTTCGTTTATATATTCAGTGAATATTTTCAGAAATTTTCAAGTTCAATTTGCAATGATACTAATAAAATAAAAATTAATTTAAAATTATGAAAATTCTGAAAATAATGTGAAATAAAAGGAAAAAATACACACTCCTCAGTGAGCCTGTCGTTTATAACGTTTATCGCTCGATAGAGGAACTGAAGATTGTTTTTTCAGTTGTTGTTTTTGCTGTGCCCTAGGCTTCCGTCGTCCTGGCTTTGGACACTGGCTTTGGCTTCCAAAGGCATGACCCTGGATAAGTGGAAGCATTGAACAAACAGTAGGCAATGATGGAGGGGGTGGTGCATTAGGAAGACGAATATGCAAAGGCCCACATTGATTTAGGAGAGAAAAAGTTTGTAAGGAACCAGCTACGGTTGTGTTCTCAAATACCTCGACTTGAGTTGAAATAGAGGGAGCATCAACTGATGATGCTGGATCATTAATCTGATAGGGAGGTGGTGGATCTGCAGGAGGGGGTAACACAGCCTAAAAATGTTTAAATTTAATAGCAGGAGCGAGATTACGGAAGTTGACCCAACAGAATTTGATTGAATCAACGGAATATCGGAAATGAAAGCAGAATTTCTAGAAGTAACAACATCAGGAACAGCAACAGGACGCGAAGAAAGCCCGCTTCTAGAAGTTGTCGGTACTGCCCGAGCATTACTAGTCCCAACTAAAGAGTGAGACGGTCGTTCTCGGTTGTTACGCTGCACTACATTAGCTAGCCGACTGTTCGTACCTCCACCTTGACCACGTCTCTTGAAAATTTTTTAAAAATATTAATTGTAAAAAAAAGGAAAACAAATACAAGTAAAGTGCCTGGATGACGTAAGGTGTCAGAAAAATTTGCAGGAGGCAATTTGTTTGGATTTGTACTTGGTGTATGAACTGTTAACAATCCATGTAAACTTATAAAATATAATTATTGATACCTGCACAACACTTAACGAATAGTGCCATAAACATAAGAATTATTATTCCACAGAATATGCACCCCCACCAGTTTTCCTTTTATTTATATAAATGATCTAAATTTTTGTAATTAAACCTTCAAAAGTTGGGTAAACTCTTTAATCGCCTCTCGGTTGAAAAGTAAATTTTTTAAACGAGCCAAAGGACCATTTGAATCGACGGAACGGCATTTACGAAAGATATCGCAATAACCCTAATCAAAAAGTAAATATTAAAAAAAAATTTAAATATTTACTTGGTAGTTATTGCATGGTGAACCAGGTGGAAGAAGTAAAAAGCCGGCGCTTCGACCTTCCTGTGTCAAATTTGCGAAAGCTAATTCTGGAATACTGACTGATGGAAGACAAACTAAATTTAATTATTAGATTATAAGTTATAAACCCATACCGCCGCCTTTTTCACAAGCAAGTTGACACAAATCTTCTGGCCTTCCTTCGGTTAAGAAACAATCATGAAAACCAAAGTGCGCACATAAAGAACCATTACAACTACCTTGATGGCAGACCTTTAATTGCATAAAAGTGATGCATGAAATAAGATAAGAACAACCTTGGTACTATCCTGACATGGCTTACCATTTGGTTTATGACTACTAAGTGGACAACCAGCATGATATCCATCACAGAATTGACGAAACTGACATTCCGAATCTTCCTAAATAAGCTAAAATAACTTTTTTAAAAGTGAAAATTACACGACAAGGCCGAAATTCACCACCAGGATAAAAGGCGCAAGTATCCGGGTTACAACACAATCCCTCAGACGGACTGCAAAGTTTGCCAGGTTTTCTGCGGCACATTGTGGATCTAAATATTAGAGATTTTCGAAAAGTTTGTAAAATAACGGGCTAACTCAG
This sequence comes from Meloidogyne graminicola, assembly GCA_036172905.1. Lineage (NCBI taxonomy): Eukaryota > Metazoa > Nematoda > Chromadorea > Rhabditida > Meloidogynidae > Meloidogyne > Meloidogyne graminicola. The sequence continues at coordinate 92,999 of JARPZY010000009.1, forward strand.
TGGCCCCTTCCCTCGGCGTACAACAACGATCGCCCATTTCCTGACAATCCAAGGCCGTAAAGCCGCAATCACATTGTTCATCATCTTCCTTGATTTGGTTACCACAGAAAGATTTTAATTCTAAAAAAGTAAATAAAAATAAAATCACAAAATTAAAAATAGAATTTATTTGAAAAAAATAAGATACGATCAGTAAAGCAATTCTTCTTCCTCCCAAGCGTAAAGGTTTTCGGGCTCTGAAAATTGAAGGTAAAAGAAAGAAAAAGGGAAAAACCTGTCCAAGCACTTCAAACAATACTTCGCTGATATTTGCAATTGAACATTGAGAAAATTTTGAGTTATTTGGTTTGTCACCTAAAATGAATATGGCAAAAAAAAAAAAGAAACCCGAAGTTGCTGAGGCAAACATGATAAAATTTCCATCAGGAAGACCAGGTTGGCACTCCAATGGAAAATCATGCTAAAAGAATTAAAGCCTAAAAACACTGTCCAAAACGTACGGGGGAACCAAAATTATGACCGATTTCATGAGCTAGAGTTAATTGTGAAACACGCGGCGGAACACGATTACCTAAATTTCATAACAAGATAAACACAGTTCGTACGGATTACCATAATTGACAAGAGTTATAATTCCTGTATTTAAAGAACGGCTAACACCACCCCGTTGATGTTCATTATAGCGCTGGTGCTTTTGACAGATTCCTCCAGCTGTGCCTTAACACAAAAAATAACTAACAAATTATAATAAAATGAAAATCGACACTTTGACTAGGAGAAGCGACCCAAGCCAATCCTAATGTACCACCAATGAAGTCACGATAAGTTAAAGAATAAGCCAGACAAAAGGCGCTGTGATCCTTTTGCGAATTCATATTCAAATAATTAGATACATCGACATTTTCTTCGCAAAAAGGATTTCCAGAAGTTGCGGCCTTGTCACCTTAAAATAATATAGTGATTTACATTTTTTATAATCAAAAACATGCTACTATATCTTTCTAGTACCTTTGCATGTTGTTGGCGTATAAATGGTAGTTCGCTTAATTGCAAAATTGATTCCATGAATCCCATTAAAATTTGTTCCTTCATAAATTTGGTTAACTGCTTTAATATGAGTATAAAGAAGCGCAACGATTTCCTCACGAGTTCTGAAAATAAAAAGTTAAAAATGTAAAGATATATAACCTGATGTGATCACCATTCCCTTCTTTGTTATAAATATGCTCATATAGTTTGTGATCTGCTTGCAGATATATTGTACATGTACGTGCATCATAGACTCTAAAAGTTAATGAGCTAATGTTTTAAAAATTATGTTAGTAAACAAAACCTTCGACCAGCAATATCCTTCCAGTCAGGTTTTATTGAACGTTTTGTTCTATTAGACATGAAATACCTAAAGATTAAACCAAAATGAAACAAGAGAATTGAAAACCTTTGATCAAAATAATTAAGGTCAGTATTCAAACGTTTCAATTGAAGATCGAGAATAGTTAAGTTATTTACCATAGAAGTATATTCATGATCTAATAATACTGACTGTTGAAATTTTCTCATATCTTGATGCAACTTCTGTGTTAATGCACAACTTTGAGCTAAACAAAAAATTATCGAATATATATTGACAGTGAAACCGCTCTTGGAATCTTTTCTCATAAATTGAGAATGATTAATATGATCATCATCATATACAATCGAATGATAGTGTAATGGGCGTTTACCAACACCAAAATATCTGTTGACCTTCTCGACAGTGTATGTTTTTCCGTCTCCTGTTACTATATATCCATCAAATATACCATCGAGTAAAGTTCCATAAACATTTGAATTAGAGTCACCTGAATATAATTAAGACCAAAGTTAATTGAAAAATAATTTTTAAAAAAATAAACTGAACCCGACAGATGCCCTTCATAAATGAAATCATATGGCCTAATAACGTTAGAGTAATAAACACCATCAATATCAAGAACATGGCTATCAGAAAAGATAGTTTTGTAAAAATTTAAAGGACGAAGCTTGAGATGAAAAGTCCTACAATAAATGTACATTAACATTAACAGCAAACTTTAATTGTTTGTCTTTCGCGAAAAAATTCTACGCCGTTTAAATAATTAGAAACCTATTATATGTTTGAGATCTAAATTTGACATCCGTAGTCAATCGACTACCATCCTGACGACTTTGTCTGAATTGAATTGGTTCATAATTAAGTTCCTCATAAGTGTCGAGGTATTTGTTAAGGCAAAACACTAAAATTTATTATCAAATATTAAAATAATTTGAAGTATACCCAAGTGAATAATAAGGGAAAAAAATAGAATAAAAGTATAAAACATGGTTCCATCCAATTTATAAGTAAGACACAATTTCCAAATTAAAATGAGATTACAACAGCTAAAAATGAAAGATAAAACGAAAAAAAGAATCCAAAGATCCTAAAGTTAAAATGAATAAAAAGAACAACACAAGAAGAAAAAAATCATTTATTGATTTTTCTAATTCAAATTTTCGCTTATATATAAACATAACACCAAAAAAAGGAAATATCCTTTCATCTAAACTATATTTTTCATTTACATTTTTGACGAATTCATGGTTTCTGAACTAAAAAAACATGCAAAGAAAAAATTATTATATAGATCCTTAACAATAAAATTTTTTAAATTAAATTTAAAAAATAATGATTAAATGATAAATAACATTTTTAAATAATTAATATTTTTTCAAAATTTTTATCTTCACCAAAAAGATAAAAATTAAATTAAATGTGAATAAACACAAGTATATATTTATTTATTTACAAATAACCCTTAAATTAATTTTTATTCCGTTCATATCATCGCGTTCCTTTATAACTATAATGATGTAACGGCCTCCAAAGATTAGGCATTGATTGTTGATTTTCTAAATGTGAAGCAGCAGAAGCAAGGCAATGAGGCTTAAAAAGGAAGTATATTTAGAGCATTGAAACCCAGAAAATAAAATTGAGGGATGAAATGTTCATTCTTCAAGGACAGATTGCCAAGTCCATTCAGTTTTCAAATCCCTTCCTATCAAAACAAACGTTAAACGAAAGAGAAAGATGAATTTCATCCCACAAAAAAACCTTTTTAAAAAGAAAAAAACCTTTGTCTCCTTTGACATTCCAAAATCTTCATCTTCTTCTAAAATTGAAGCAAACTTTTCACGCCTCTGTTCTTTAAGTTTATTTAGGCTAAGTTTAATTGATTTTGTCCCGCCTGAACCAGAAGAAGAGCTTGAAGAAACAGGAGTTATTCTTGAACCAGCGCCACTTATAGCAATTTGTTTTTGTTGAATTAATGGCTTTGAAGCGCTAAAAATAAAGAAAATGCTTAAATACAAAATTATAAAAGTGGGAATAAAACGTCTACACAAAATGTTAACACAAACATGTTTTCCCTCAAACTTCCCAATATAAAGAATAACAAACTTTAACTTTGCAGAACGCATAGTTGATATTTTAACTTTGCCACCTGATTTAATTTTAGCTTGATTGACTTGTTGTGATTTGACATCCTTTTGGTTAATACCAACAGGACTTTGATTTACATCAATTGTTTTAGCTGGTAAGTGCTCCAAAGGAGTAGTAGATGATACATTGACATCTTTTGAGTGTGAAAAAGTTGAAGAAATTACATTTAAACGTTTCTGAAAAATAAAAATTCTTCAATTTAAAAAAGAAAATATTCAGAACTCACTTTTCTTCTTTTACAACAAGTCAACACTCCAGAAATAAACAGAAAAATTGGGAGAATTTGACAAATAAATACTGCACTCACAACTGAAATTAATAACATTATGAAAGAATTGTTAAAAAGAGAAATGATAAGCTTAAATAGTAAACATTTGAATTTTTTAAAAACTATTAAAATGAATAAAAATAAGGGAAATCAAAATATTTATTAAAAAAAGCAAAGGGAAAAAATGATAAAGATTAAAAAAGGAAAAAAGTTATAATCTTAAAGTTTTGATCAAGACCCCATTGTCAGACTCAAAGTGTTTACTTTCTTAATTATTCAAATTTTCGCAAAAAAAACTAATAACGAAACGCATAAAAAGAAATAGTGTAGTGTACAGCTGTTAAAGATTCAGTCAAAGTTTCAGTTTTTTGTGACACCGGTGTCAACGTGTTTTTTCGTGTTTTTTATTTGTTTTTATTGTTTTTTTCATTTTATCGTGTTTTATATGCCCTGGCCCTCGTGTGCAGCGAAAAATTAAAAAAAAAATATAAAAAAAACTTAAAATTTTATAAATTTGTTAATTTTTTTAACTTTTTCACTTTTATAGTTCGGGCGATTCAGCAACAATTGGTCTGCTGTGCGTGTGTTTTTTTTTAAATTTTTAATTAATTTTTCTTTCATTTCTAATTTTTTGAGTTTTCAGGATGATCGACAACGTGGAGGGGCCGAACGACTACTTGGCATGGCCTCAACAAATCAACATGGTTGATTTTTATTTTGTTGAATTTTTACTTTTATTGTTTCAGGTCATCAACAACTGGAGGTGAATTTGGCTATTTGAACATGCTATAACTTTGCCTTTCAGATGCTCTTCATGAAAATGCTTGGAAGAACGTCTACATGGGACGATGGCAGGAGTGTTGGTTTTTATTTTTTAGTTTTTTTTATTTTTTAATTTTAATGGGTTTGGGGTGGGGGTTCTTTTTTTAGCTAGGTTCGTCTACGGCTGCTGATCGTCAACGAACGAGGAGCAGAGGGGAGCGGCTTCTTCACCAAATGGTTTAATTTAATTTGTTGGGATTTTTTTTATCAATTTTTCATTTAGGATCGTCAACAGCAGCAGAAGGTTGATTTGAACTTTGCTCCTTCTAAACTTCTATTTAAGTGCTCTACATGTTGGTAGAACATGCCCTGGAGAAGACGCAGGACGATGTTCTTCGTGGGTTTTTTTCTTTTTTGATTTTTTTAGACAGGTGTTCGACTACATGGCACGTCTACAGCGTCAGACGTTTTGTTTTTTTATTATAAGAATAGACTCATTTTTATACTTTTCAGGTGTTGGTTGCCCTGTTCAATGGAACTGGCTGGATCTCTTCTACAGGCGGATGCAGGCTCCTCCACATGACTTGTAAGTTTACAAAAAATTAAAAAAAAATTTAAATAAAAAAAAATGAAAAAATGCACGCAAAACATGCCGCGCGAGGGCCCCCTCCCTTCCCTTCCCTTATTTCATTTGTTATTTTTCATTTGTTTTCATTTTTTAACTTGTATAACATTTTGAACTTTTTTAAGGTTTTTAGGGATGGATCAACATGAACAAGATGCAATGCAAGTCAATGTGTGGAATGTAACAGCGATGGATCTTCAGAAAAAAACAATAGGTCGGGGTTTTTAAAAGATTTTTAACTGAATAAAAATTTGTTTAAGAGGGCGGTGCGGTTGGGTCATGCCTGTTTTTTTAACGGTGTTTTATGTGTTTTTAAAAAAAATTTATTTTGGCATTCTGTTTATATTTACACACACTATTTCTTAAGGTTGAGAAACTAAGAAATTACTGTATTCTTTTATTGATTTTTGCCGTTGAGATCACCTTAACCCAATTTTTTATCTTTTAATCTTCTTTAACTTTTATTTCTTTTTTCAGATCACTTGTGATTCGCTCAAGTTTTAATTCTTCAAACCGATTGCTTTACAAAAGTTATTCATTCTTTGAATTCATTTAAAATGTTCTTCTACTTTTACACAGGGAGCAAATATTAAAAAATGTTTTTCCCGTTCTATTCTGTCTATTTGTGTTGTTCTGCAGTACTACTCTATAAACTTTCAGAAAAGGCTATTGGAACGTGTGAGGTTTGATACCTTTATTATACGCTTTTTTAGCAAGATCAAATAATTTTTATTGTTGCGATTTAACTTATTATTCTTTTAGCTCAGTTTTACTCGATGTGTAAGGACTGAAAATATGCGAAGAAAACAAATATTTCCTTCTTCTGTTTGCTGACATGTTCATTGTAGCCTTACTGTGAGCGGTTCTCTGTCATTGGAATGGTTTGTTTCCTTTATAGTTTTTACTGTGAAGGAGGAGTCTTTCACCACATTTTTTAGTTTTTGTTTTGAGTTATGCTGTCGAACATCTGAAGATGGATTTGAGCAAAACTTGGGGCGACCAGTACTTTCAATTTCTTTGTAGACGCTTCCTGACTTTTGCTGATTGCCTGTCTTAAACAATCCAATTTAATACTCATTAATTTTTTATTCTTATGCCTGAAGTTGCTAAAATTACTTTTTTGAAATCTGAAGGATGCGCGTAATGTAGAGGTTTTGTTTTCAACTTCCTTTTATTAAGTATTTTAAGATGTTAATTAACGATTTGGAAGATTTACTTGATTCTAAACCGGCTCTTTTCACTTCGTTTCTTTGTTGTTTTGCTGTCAAATACAGATGAGTATTTGATTTAATAGTCAGGCGACTAACTATATTTAATTTTGAAGAATGTGACATTGTAAACATGGATGCTGAGGTTTGCTGTGAAAGGGTTTAGAGGGAGGGGGTTATATTGTTAGGGGCCCTTTTGAACTAGTTAAAAAATGACTTTAAAAACATCAAAAGCTCCTTTTTCCTCGACCTTTCACTTGCCTTTCTTCACTTTTCTACATCAACTTCTTTTTTGTCTTTTCTTTATTATTAAAAATTATTTTCGCAGAAAATTCTTGAAATTTTTTTATTCATTTTTCTCCACTATTCTTAAAGTGTATATGTACTTATTGGGTATTTAACTGGTGAAAATAAAAGGAAGGCTGACCAATTCTCTCCTTTCTATATTTTTGGTAAAGAAGAAACGAACAGTATGAAGAGTAAATTATGTTTTGTATTGCGTTTTTGACTTTTTCTTTTCATGAACAGCATCTTTAACTCATCTAAAATTAGCTTAATCGCCACTTAGTTTTCTGTTTTTTACGACGTATTTCTACACCAATATGTATTACAACATCATTTGAGTTCGTACTTCGATTTAACTTGTTGAGAAATGTCAAATTTGTTTTGTATTTCTTCATTTTTTATAGAAAATTTTCCTAATTTTTGCTTTCTTTTGCCTCACAAAAAATAACTAACTTTCAAAGAACATTTTAATCATTATAAATTATCTTCTCATCTAAAGAAACCTCAAAAATGGTTTTTTCCCGCACACTATATTCAAAATGTTCCTTAAATTTATACTCTAGGGAGGGTATATTTCCCACTAAAAATAGATCGTTTTGCAAATTTGAAATTAGAGCCTTTATTTTTATTGATGGATTTTGTTTCTTTCCCATAAATGCTTATGCTTTTTTCTTGAGTCTTAATATGCGAACTTAGCTATATCTTTAATTTATTTGGTATATTTTTTAAATTTATTTTCGATGTGCATTCTTTGTTTTAATCGACATTATTTCGTATTTAAAAAAGAACATTGGACATTTGTCTTCATTTCTCATTCTTACATTTTTCATATTTTAGTCGTTTATAGCAAAAGAGTCATTTTATTTTGTATATAATCTGACATGAAACTAGGCTAATTTTCCGTTAAATTCTTATTTCTTTTTTTATTTAACTAAGACAAAACATTTTTTTCCAAATTTTCCTTCCAACAGTTGGAAATGAATTTTTAATATTTTTTTTTCTGGCATGCTTACGCAACGTGGAAAGGAAGCTAGACTTTATACATTACGTATTGTTAGAACATATTTAACAACTATATGTTTATTAGAATACTAAAATTTCAATTCTAGAGCTTTTCTAATTTTTAAATTCGTCATATTTTCACTTTATTCAATAAAATTTTTACTAACCTACACGTTATTTTATTTAAAATCCTGGTAGGCAGGACTTATTTTATTTTTCTATTCTCAAGTCATCAACTAGATTTGTTTCACTTCGCTGTAACCTTTTCCTGCTCGAGCCATTTTCTAATTACCCAAATCTATGTTCTAGCCATTGATGGAATTTTTCTATTAAAATATAAAGCACTATTACATAAACATTTTATTTCTACTTTGTACCAAATTTTATGACTTTCTACACATGTAATATGGGAAAATTTGGTTGTGTAGAATTCTTTAAATAATTGTATACGTTTGCGGCGGATTTTATATATAGGCTCATCCGAGTGACATAGAGTAGGTTTCTCTAAATTCTATCATTTTTCTTTTCGCGCAACGCATTTTTGCGCCAATGAGCAATTATACTTAGACAATTCTTTTTTACCCATTTAAAATAGTCTATTGAATTTTTTTATTCTTATTTTCCGTTAACGCCATCATTTTATGTCTCTTTCCATTGCCAATGTTAACAATAATATTGGTTCCTTTAACAGAAGATATGAATAAATTGTTTTTATATTTTATTTCTTTCATTTATGTATTTTACAAGATGCGCAAACGGAGAAGAAAAACGTCAACTTTTTTTTGCAGTATTAACTTTATTAATAATTACCATCATTTTTCTAATTCCTTCCTTGTACTTTTATTTTGTTGTCTATTCCTTTTTGTTTTATGCCTACTTCCTGTTCATGGGCGTTCGACACAATTTGATACTGGGGATGTTCTCATCAAAACTACCTTAGGAAAGATTCGTGGCTTTAGACAAGTACCTTTTTTAAAAATTGCTGATAACACATATTTATTTTGATTGTTTTCTTATATTTTCAATTTTACAGAATTTTGATGGCAAATCTGTTGTCACATTTTTTGGCGTACCTTATGCCCAAAAGTACTATATATTTTTGATATAAAAATTAACATTTTTAGACCCATTGGCGTGAATAGGTTTTCACTTCCAGAGATGGTTAGTTGGAAAAGTTTTTAGAAAAAGTTTATAATTTTTTAATTGCACATTTACTAACAATAAGCACGGTTTTTTCTTATTCAGCTTCCTCCATGGGAAGGAGAGTTTCGAGCAGATAAACCATCTCGAACATGTTTCTTTTCACCAGGTTTTTAATCTCTTTTTTTATTGTTCTCTTCATGACAGATACAATGTTCCCCGATTTTCCTGGAGCAGAAATGTGGAACCCATCTAATGATCTCGGTGAGGATTGTCTTTCAATGAATATTTGGGTCCCAGAGCTACATGATGGAACCGGTCAGTCTATAATTAAACTTTTACCAGAGTAATATTATGAATCATATTCCGTGATAACAATATAAAACTTTTTTATTTTTAATGCTTAATATTTTAGTTCTTGTTTGGATTTATGGAGGTGGATTCTATTCTGGCTCACCATCTTTAGATTTATATGATGGGAGAATTTTGTCAATTCACGAACGAGCTCGTATCTTTTATTTATAGAATTTACGAGTATAAAAATATCTTTTATTTGTCATTAATATCAATTATCGACTTGGCGCCTTTGGTTTCCTCTATCTAGGTGATGATACTCCTGTGCCTGGGAACATGGGGCTACACGACCAACAAATGGCGTTGCGATGGATACACGATCATATTGCACATTTTGGCGGCGATCCACGGCGGTAAATCTCATTAAAAATCATGAAATTAATTTTAATACTTTTTAGGGTTACGCTTTTTGGTGAGAGTGCAGGAAGTGCTTCAGCTATGGCTCATATGTTTGCTGATGATAGGTTTTCAATTTAAGTAAAACAATTTTTTCTATTTTAATAGTCACAATTTTTTCTCGCGCGTGATTGCTCAAAGTGGATCAATTATAAACAATTGGGCTACAAAGCCTAAATCTTCTATTCTCCTCATTTCCCTTCAATTGGTTCAGCGCTTGAATTGTAGCAATAATATAACTAAAGCGTAACTAATTTTTTTGTATGCATATAAATATTTTTTAGAATGGAAAATACAATGGAATGTTTAAGAAATGTGCCTACTGCGATTGTTCAGCGAGCTACGAATACTGTCTCTGAGTCATTAAAACTTCCTATGGATTTTGCATTTGTTCCAATAGGTTTTATTTATATACATTTTTTTATATTACTTTACTAAGATGAGGACATTCACTTTTTTCGTGGTAACCTTTTTGACAAACTTCGTCGCAAATTATTTAAGCGTGATGTTAGCATTCTATTGGTATTAGTCAATATGAGTCGAAATGTTCATGAATTAATTTTAAAATTTAGGGAACTGTTCGTGACGAAGGAACATACTGGTTGGTTTTGTTTTTCGGTATTCAGGAATTCTTAACCTTATTTTAAACTATTTTTGAGAATAGGCTGCCCTATTACCTTCAAAAATACGGGTTTGGCTTCAATCACACAGTTTCTCCAGAAGACTTAATAAATCAAGCGCTTGTTTCTGAGTGAGATTTACTTATTTTATATTTCCTCTTTATCCATTAGGTCAGAATACGGCAAAGCTTTTGATGCATTCCTTCCATACTTTGGAAATTCAAATGTAAGCAAAAATTTCGTACTCATATATATTTTTCCGTACAAGTTGGTTCGACATGCTTTGCTGCATGCCTATTCACATCTTTCTAAAGAGCATACTGGGAATTATAATGTAAATGCTCCTGAACGATGGAGAGATGGTGTTGCGCGATTTTTGGGTGATTAGTGAGTAATTATAATTATCTATAAATTTTATTTAAGGACTCATACATTATATAGCTTTTTTATTTTAGCTTTTTCACTTGTGATAGTGTCAAATTTGCTGATATTGTGTTTGTTTAAAAACCCACGATTTATTGACAAAAAATATTTAGTTCTGATGAAATATATGGTTCAGTATTCAGCTACTACTTCACGAGAAGATCATCGGTCTGATAATTTAAAACAGTCTAAATATATATATCTTATAAATAAATTTTAGGCAAATCCCTGGCCTCTTTGGATGGGGGTAATGCACGGATATGAAATTGGTTAATGGTTTTATTTTTGTTCATTTTAAAATATAGAATATGTGTTTGGATTACCTTTAAGAAGTCCTCATAATTATGATCCAGATGAATTAGAATTAGAAATAGCATTTTCTACAAAAATTATGGAGTTTTGGGGCCATTTTGCACGAACTGAGTTTGTTTAATCTTTTCATATTATAAAATTTTCACATATTTTAGTGAACCAGTGGAATTTTGGCCAAAATACAATAGAATAACAAGAAAGTAAATTAAAGATTTAAAATACCTAATTTCTGTCGCTAGATCTTTGGTACTAAATGAAGAAATTGCTCGTGGTAGTAGTCACCGTATTTACGTGGACGTTCACGGAAAAATTTGCAACTTACTTGAGGAGGCTCAATTACTAGCTGGACTCTCTGAAGGTTTATTTAACTAATTTCTAATCTAATTTTTTTGTACCGCCAACAGAACAGAAGCGTCTATGTTTTGTTGATCGTGAAATTGTTTCCAATTATGAAGAATTATCGACAACGTATGACGTTAAAAAGGAAACTAGGAAAGGTGGAGTAATTAGTGATATAAATAATGCCCCTTCTACCAAAAGTTATTTTTTATTGTTAACTTTTTTTGTCTTATCATTATTGAAGTTTTAGTAATATTCATTCACGCAATCTATATTCAACTAACACTTATTTTAAGATAAAGTTTCCACTTATTGTTAACATTATCTAGATTTAAGTTTAATTGTCTAAAAATTTTGCTTTATAGTTAAATTGATTAACTTAACTTTCACCAAAATTTTGGCAAAAAAGTTTAGTGGATTTTTAGGGTGTCAATCCTGAAGGCCTACGCCAAAATGCTTACAATGAATGTCTCTGTGTGACTACTTTGTCAATTCAAGGAATGGTGGCAAGGATAGTAGAAGGCATAAAGATCAGTATGGTACCCGCTGGAATTGATTAAACCAAATTAAGATACCACCGAATAAATTAATAATCTTAACATGTTGCCAGCATTTTTACCCTAATTTTCTCAGCTTAGTAGTCATGAATATGCAGTTACAGATATCGTTGTTTGATTTTAAGAGTTGTTGGTATTGTACATGGTCCAATTGAATATTTCGGCATGCTCCCACTATATTTATAATTATTTTTAAACATAACTTGTTGAAAATAATTAGTAGACATTCAAGGTATAGACCCTCAGGATTAAACTATTTATTGTTTTAAATTTGAAATATTATATTTGTTAGTCGGCCCCTTATAAATTCTATTCATATTTATTAAACTATGCACGAATTTTTATTTTCTCTCATCGCATATTTCACTACAAATACATACATATATACATATCACAGTCAGTTAATATCTATTTTACTATGGTGCAACTATATATCATTTTTTCATTTCTCTAACTTTAAGATATGACTGAAAATTGCAGAATTGCTTATACTTCTTTTTTTTTTTAAATCCATACTTTTCTTGTCGGACATTTTCTTACTCAACTCAACTTCATTTCCTTTTACCCTTAAGGATTAAGCGTTTGAAAATAGGTCATCAGTCCATTTTCATTTTGCAATTTGATGTTAGTTGAATCTTTATACAAATATTGAACATTCTATTTGTAACTCCTCAAAAATATGTATATCCTCCCCACGTTACACATGCTCATTGTCAGTTATTCAAACGCTTTCTCACAACACATTGGTTACATCTGTCATTTAAAAATAAAATATTTTATTATTTTTATCCGTACATTTATGTAAATTCGAAATAACGATTTATGTATATATTAAATACATTCACGATTTTCTTTTAAATAATTCAATAATATTTAGAAAGATTCTCGCGCATTCATCATTCAATGGTTGATCTCTACGACATAAAATTATTACCAACAACTGTGAAAGATAACGACACTACCACTTATTGGCCACCTAATATTGATGAGCGCGTTGCAAATTTAGATTTTGGAACTTCGATGACAGAGGATGGAAATAATATGAGTACATTATTTAGTGATAGTATAGGGGCCGATCCTAGACTTATTTCAACCGATTCTTTGGACATTGAGATGATTAGGATGCGTTGTGAAAATAATAAACAAAATGACTACAAGTTGACTTTTGAGGATGATAGCGGCCAGTGGACAACAAGTGGCATTGGTGCCAGTTACATAACCAACGCAAGTGCAAGTCCAACTGCACTGCAAACTCGTAAAGTACTTAAATTTTTGCGTGAAAAGGAAGTACGACATGTTCGTGATGGCAACAGTTTATTAGTAGGAGATAACCATGATAATCATCCTAGTTTACAATTACTAGAACGATTGAATTTAGCTTATGATAATGATGATTTAACAAGAAGAGGAGAGGATAACCGGATTAACAACGAAAAATTGAGGGATAAACTAATGGGTGAGATCTTCAATAATGACAAGGACAGCATTAACTGTTCTAAAACCCACCATGATCTGATCAGAAAAAAACCATCTATAATTACTTGGGGTCGGATCAATGCAGCGACAGAAGAATCTACTGAACAAATTTCTTCTAGGACTGCTTTTGATTCTGATAATGTTACTAGGTTTATTTGTTTCAATATTTAAATTAAACTTGTTATTTTAATTTAGTTTGTCGGGTTTGAACTGTAATAGAAGAATATGCCGTGGAAAATTTGAAAAACCTAATTGTGCTAGAGGTGTGTCTTCACCGGCTTTTGTTTGTGCCCAAAGTTCAAAAGTACTTCATCAAACGATCGATAATGTTGAAGCAGATGATCTACAGAGAAAATATTCCGAATATTATATAGGGAATGGACGTTATATCGACATGAATCATAATGGTATTTTTAATAGATTAGGCCACTTTGTTATTTTTAAATCAGTGGTTTATTTTTATTGATCAAACCAATTATTATAATAAATTTCCAGAGATTGGATTTACTCCAACTAATACTATAGTGCATGCAGGACCTCCTTCAGAAAAATTTATTAAAGAGAACGAGAGTGTAAAAAACAAACAGCAACACAAAGCTAATACGACAACAGAGTTTTTTTTCCGTCAAACTGCTTCATTGCCTATGACCTCATCTACGGACAACAATAAAGATAAAATCAGGACTTTTGCAGATCTTTCACCTAGCAAAACAGCACCAGATTTGCAATTCATTGCATTGTCATATAAGGTTTTTTATTTTTAGTCATCATTTTCGATCTTTAATTACATAATATATAAAAATTGCAACGTCTTAATCTTATGTTTAAAAAATCACTTGAAAATTCTTTATCTTTATATTTAGGTTCCTTCAATTTGTACAAATTCCTCAACTGTTGCAGCTACTACATCTTTCGATGATCTTTTAAAACAAGCAAAGGAAGGAAATTTGGAATCTGTTTTAGAATATTATCCAGCTGAAAAATTGCTTTTTGAAAATGGCAAAGATGAATGTAATGAAGATACAGTGCCCGATTCTGGGTTAGGTTCTTCTCATTCTGAAGGTATTTTTTATACATTTTTATGCTTTATAAATTCATTCATTTAAGGACCTTCACATATTGAAGATTGGTATGAAATTTATTTAATCCATGCCTATCTTTTTGCTAGAAATCCTAACCAGAGGTAATCGAAATTAAATTTTCAATGCGAAAATTGAAATTTCAATGCACCTCTGATTGGGATCTCTACCATAAATGATTTCTGTAAACATTAATTTACCTTGGTCTTTTGCAGGCAATCTCTATCAGTTCTTTTACCAAGGTATATTTTATTTTTTATAATTTATATATAAAAATTGACCTTTGAAAGATATTTATTAAAAATATTTGTTGTTTTAATTTTTCAGACATGTTGTTGATGCTTGTTCGTTTTTCAAATCAAATAGTTTTCTTTTGGCGAACAATGATAGCAATATTGAAAGACGACGTTGCTATTGTTTTGGAAGAAAGCTTTGTGGAAATAGATGGCAAAAAATTTCTCGTATTCCCTTATCATGCTGCTGCGATAATGAAGCTTGTGTTAAAAGTTCAATAGCAACTTTTAATCATCAACGTTATCGTTTGAGGAGTAATACATGTTTATTAACTGCTTCTGATGATTGGCTTTCTTCCTCCTATCCGTTTGGAAGTACCTTAACATCAAATGGAAATTTTACGCTTAAACGTCTTCATCAAAGGGAATTGGCACTTGTAGGCCTACCAATTTACGAACAGAAACGACAAATTATTGAGCGTGTTGTTGCCGGCGTAGGAGAACAAATAAGAGGAGCATCAACTTCAGTAGTATTTATTTTATAATATATGAATTAAGAAAACTTTGGTAAATTAAAGGTTTTGTTGACGGCTTTGGAATCTTTGTTAGTGGATGGCTTACTTTCCACAGTTCAACCATGGGAAGTGATTAGACAATTGACTGGGAAAGGTTCATTTTTTTGTTTCTTATATTCTATATTAATTTAGGACCAGTTACTGTTTCAATTTTTCTACTTTGTGAAGAACTTGAGTTTTCAGAGAAACCAAAAAATTCTCTTGTCAGTCATTTCCTTCAAGGATTAATTGCACTTCATTCTATTGATTGCTGGTACTCATTTTCTTTAAATATTTCTTTCGTTTTTGTCCTAAAATAGGAAAATTTTTTGTAATCGAGGCCGTAAGTTCTCCCGTGTAATTTTATTATAGTTTTCAATCCAACTTTTCTTTTTTGCAGGTTTTCTTATATTGTTTTGAAGGAACACCAATTGCGAAAATTTTATCTGGATTCTTCTTTTCTTCTTGGCGCTCATACTTCTTATAGAAGTCTTTTTGCTCGGTTTGTTGATTGTTTAGAATTGTTGTCTGTGCTCAATCGCTGCAATGAAGGCGGATCATTGCCAACGAGATTTAGAAAGGGACGTCCTTTGGTTATCGCTTCATCTTTGGACGTTTGTGAAAGAAGTAATAATTCTGCGGCAAAATTGCCAAGCGATTCTCGTGTTCCAAAAAGTTCTTCACTACCATCAAGAATAATATTGAATTCGAATAAAGATGTTGTTATTGTTAAGGATGTTAACTCCTCAAAATCATCTAAAGGTTTATTTTTATTTATGAGAAATTGATGTAAATTATCTAACCTATTCTAGTCTCGAGACTTGGCTTATTTTTGGCCTAAATTGCTATCCAAATTGATTAGCTAAATTTTAAATAAAATAAAAAATTCTCATTAAATAAATAAAATATTTCATGTATAGATAACTGTAAAATCACGCATGTTGTAAAGGAGCCTCTAAAGCGACGATCGAAAATTCCCGTGCTTAGGTTATTTTTTTAGTTTTTGTTTTTAATCTTTTCTTTTAAAGTTCACGAATTAAATCAGATGTTTCATCCTATTATTTACGAGTTTATCATTCACGGAGTAGTTCAAGGAGATCAACGCCATTGCGTGTTTGCAACGTTCGAGAATCTGTCGTTGAGGAAACAAAGGCTAAGAAGAATGGGACCCTTCTGGATGCACATAAAGGAGAACAAATTGGTGTCCTTACTGTTCGTGGAGCTTATTCACGGTGTGTTCGCCTTAACTCCGAGCTGGTTGATAGAAAATTGACACTCAAGAATGGTGTTGTTCCCACTGACAAACTTGAATTTCTCCAAAATTATTAGGAACATATATCTAGGATGGTGCTTTGGTATTAGCAAATTTGCGAAATCTCTCTTAACTAATAAGACGCAATTTAATTTTCCTCGTTCTGTCCCAAAAACGAATATATATATATATTATAAACACCTTTTTTCATTGCACAAAATGAACGAATATACTAGTCGAATGGATTTTGCTTATAATTTTTATTCTATGTATTAACAATAAGTTTTATATTAATGGCGTCAGTACAAATATTTTTTAAAATTGTATATGTATTGAATTAACTAACGCCTGTAATTTTTCTTATATTATTCTGATGAAAATTTTAATCGTTAAATAAATTTCGCTCATTAGAACTTTCAGATTTGTTGAAACGTACTATCGTTTTAAAGATTAGCTCATGAGCTTTTTCTATATGGCTTTAGTGTTGAAATGTAAATAAGATAAAGAATTTAGGTTAAAGAAATTCTAAAAATTTAAAAAGAATAAGTTTGGCGTTTTATGATTTGAAGATCATTTTCTATTTAAACAATTTCATATTTAGTTATCTTTAATTTTTTCCAGTTTTCGATTTTTTTTTACTTTTATGTTTACTCTCGTGTATCTTGTAAATGAAATAATTTAGGTCTGAATAAATAAATATTACTTATTGGAGAATGTCCCAAGATCAAAGACAAACTGATGAGATTGTCAAAGACATCCAAACATTAGGTATTTTGTCTTATACTAGTCTTATACTAGGAAAAATTTTTTTAATAATGTTTATTGTTCAGTTGAGAATGAAGAAGTTCTTCGAGTGAAAATTTCTGCTGCCAAGATAGTTGAACAGAGTAAGAAATCATTTGTCTAGAAAATATTTTATGTTAAGAAATGAACGATAAGTTGGAATATCTTCACATGCTACGAAAGGAAGAGAAAGACAAGATGGAGTCTTACAGGAAACAAATCGATGCGTTGGAGAAAGCTCGTTATTATTCAGGATGTCACGTGCAGAGGTTATTTGATTTTTCTATTTTGGTTCACTACCGAATGGATGCATGAAACTTTAAAAAGATATTAAACCAAACCTAGATAGTTCCTTATAACAGTTCTAGTATAGGCTAATTTTTTTTAACTTTTAGTGTTGGAGAAAACTTGAAGCGAAAAAGAGTTGTTATAACTGATTTCCAGAAGCTTATTAAAAATAATGATTTGGTTGGTGTTTGATTTATCATGTATTTATTTTAATTTCAGGCTGATTTGATCTCTCAGATTTCTGAATTTGAAACTATTAATGAAGAATTTCGCAGCCAAAAGTCTTGTGCTCCGTGGCTTCCTGAAAAGAAAACGATTTTAGCTGAATTAAAACAACAAGGAAGTGAACTTTCTCGTATTAGAGAAGAAATCATGTTTACAAGTGGTCTTATTTCTGAGCGTGAAAATTTGTTGGCAAAGCACAAAATAATACCCTTCAATATGTTTTGTATAACTATGGGAAATTATCTGCACAAAACCATGCAGATGGATATTACGATGAAAAATGAGCTGAAAATTCAGGAATTGGTATTTATTAGTAAAAAATTTGAGACACAAGCTTAAATTAAACAATCATTTTAGCTTATGGAAAAAACAAAAAGAATGGAGCATGAAGCAAGTCAAAAATCATTATTAGAGAAGGAAAAAGATGTCGATGTTTTGGATGATAATCATCATGAAGTTAATGGAGATTCTCCTGTGCACGAAATGGAGGAAATCCAAGTTATAACTAATTTTTCGAAAAATACTTATAACTCGAAAGAGGCTACGCCGGATGGGGTCAGTTTTTTTATTTTTTCCAATTGCTGTTATTTCTATTTTTTTTTACAGTCTGTGACAAAAAAGGTGCAAGCTATTGAAAATGAACAAAATGACCTTTTAATGCAATTTGATGGTGTTGATCTTTTCCAAACGGGTGCTCATGATGAAGGTGATGATGCTGTTCGTGTGGAGGTTATACCAAATAATTTTTCTTTTGGATTTAATTTCAATTCGCCAATTCGTGGTGAGTCAACAAACAAAGATGCTCAAAATGAAGAGACTTTCGGCTTTAATTTCAATTTTTGATTTAAATATTTTATTTTAATTGATATTTAGTGTTAATTTAATTTTCAATTTTTTTTGTTATTATTTTAAATTTTAGTATTTTCTAATTACATTCCATCAATGCGTTTAAAATCGCAAACAATTTTTCTTATTTCTTTTTTATTTATATTTTATTTATGTAAAAGTAAATTCTTGAATGTTCTGGAATTCTGACCATAGCACATTTTCGTACATTCACTTCACATGTCTACAGTTGTTTACCTGACCCATTTTATCCGTTAAGTGGTAAAAAAAATACATGGTCAGAGTACACTCCATTTTTTTTTCGACTTTCAAGTTTTTACTTTTAATCAATCACTATTTACTAATTCGTTTTAGCAAGGCAATTCATAATTGGGCGTAAAAATCAATGATTTTTAATGATTTTTTAAGAACAAAACAATTTTTCCACCCAATTTGAAATGCCAATTTAATATAAAAAAATGTGCTGACCTAAGCTGTTCGCTTAGTGAGATCAAATGAAGTATGGTTGTATGTTAAAAGCATTTGGCGCTTGATGAAATTAAATTCAAACAAGATTTCGCTTGCAGGTTTATCAGGTTTATTGATTAATGCTGGGGTATGGTTAGGCGAAAAACTGAAATTTTTTAGGCTACCTTCACTTATTAAGAGTAGATCTTTATTCACCTTAATTCATGTTGTCTTTACTTATTTTGAGTACTCTACTCTTCACATTTTTGTAGTCATTATTTTTTATTCTTCTACAATGAACTTGTCCGTAGTCTATTTTTCTTAAAATATATACAAAAGTTATTAATCGTTATAACTCCTACCACCCCTATTATTCTCGCAATTGATTTGGTCACTTTTAAAGTTGACTTTCTTTTTCTTTTATTTGATCTTTTTCAAATTTCCAAAATCTTTTTTCATTTTTTAATTTTTATTATTGAAAAGTTATTAATTCCATATTTATCTCTTTTGTTGTATTTTTTTTAACAATTGAATTTTTTAAAATCTCAATCCAGCTGATCCTTTATTGTTTGTTACTTTGTATTTATTGTTATTTAAAAATCATTTTTGGATAGTTTTTATTTTATTTAAACATTTTATATATTTCTCACAATAAGTAACTAAAATTTCTCTCATTTTTTTCCCTCTATATAATCATCGTTAAAATATTCTATTTTTGGTGTGAGTAAATAAATTTGAAATTTTTAATTTATTTAACTGTTTTCCCACTTTATAGCAATCTATTATCCCTTTTGAACAGAATTGTAATTCATAACATTATTTATTTTTAAATTATTCTATTCGGAAAAAATATCATTTATCAAAATTTCTCTCCAACTAATCATTTTTAAATTATAATATAAATATTTTGTATATTTTTTACTCCTCAATTTTTTTTCATTGGTGACTTGTTGTTTATGTGTATATGTTTGTACACATTTGTGCAATAAAGCAAATGTTAGGAAGAGAAGAGAATTTTTTACATTTTTAAGCATCTTTTTTATTTACGTGAGTGGATAAATAGAATCTAAACAAAAAACAACATTCTCATTATCCTTGCAAAATTCTCTTCTATCATTTTTTATAAA